>OY748298.1:8912319-8981018 GCA_963556515.1 Nudaria mundana | reverse complement strand
CTAGCTTTATATGTAAACCCACCTACTTATATAATACGGCGTATAAAAAAAATCTCTTTAAAAAATAGAAATCATCCGAAATTAGTTATTGTTAAATTACAAAAGATCTTCAGTTCATTAACAAGATATATAGGTACTTACTAATGAAACAGATGGTACAAAGATTACTTTTTGGAAAGAAAGATAGTTGGTAGATAACCAAGTGCTTTGGTCTCTGTCTCTGTTGATCCCGTATCGTGTTCTTCACGACTTATACGAAATAGCTGCATTTTTATTATCTAACTAGATGTTGCCCGCAGCTCGGCCTGCGTGTTACTTTAGATCTAAGATAACTTTTTTATTTATGAACCGATTGAAAACCAAACCTTAAATGTTAAGTTGAATAAACCACAACGCATTACTGAAAACCGCAAATTCAAATCGGTTAAGCCGTTTCTGAGATTAGTGTGTTCAAACATTCAGACCAACAAACAAAAGTTCTAAAAACCATTGTTTTGGGTTTTATTGCGTTCATAACCCCCTACAACAGTTTCTCTATGATATCTTCTATTATATTCTCTATTATACCATACAAATTCATCTTAAGATACGAAAATATGAAATATTATTTATTATCTTCGTCGTGTGTGATAGTCCATTGAATTGTATGGCGAGCGATATTGTATCTTAAGATAAAATATTATAGTATATTAGCCGTGTGCAGCGCCCCTTAGTGAACTCCACTGCGGGTGACGTAATCAACGACAAACTTATTATTTGCGGTTGGTACAGTACTCGGGTCTAGGGATCGAACCGCAAAATTAAGTTTGTTTTTTATTGTATATACTTTTCCGAGATAAAAAGTAAGCCAGTAGGTGCCCAAGATATTAAAGAATAATTATACCAAGTTTCATCGTAATCGAACAAACAGACAGACAGACAAAATTTTTTTTAATCACATGTTTGGGTTCGGTGTCTGTCTAGTAACACCCCCTGCCATTTATTTTTTTGATATTTCCAATGTACAGAATTTTCACTTCTACAGATTTATTATAAGTATAGATATAGATATAGATTAGGTTTCAGTCATTGTTTAGTAGCGATTTTAATTGAGCACGCTGAACAGTTCTTAACAAAAGATACTCTGTCACGGTTGACTAGGTGCAAATTAAACGACACGACTTCATCAGAAATATGCGATAGATACCATTTAAAACTAGGTAGGTAATTATAGACTTTAAAAAAAGCAACAGCAGTGTTTTACGTCTTACGTAGGCAGGCACCTACTATTGCTGAATTGTGCAATAATTAGGCAGGTAATCAAAATAAATGTAAATATTGTAGAGCTCAGAAGTTGTAGTTGGTTGCAACGCAAGAGAAATAGCTGTATTTACAGTAATTTTTTATTCCTAATAGGTTACAAAGTCCATCAGCATAATTCAGCCACGGGGATAATGCTTAACTCTACAACAGTCTTGACTAAACCACAGATGGCCCATGCCGTACCAAAGATAAGGGGTCGTTCTTTACAGACTTATTATCTCGTCACATAAAAGAACGCTAACCTTCAAGCTGCGCAGTAGACGATTTATCGGTCTTTATGGCGGAAGCCTTGTTTAGCCGGTAACCATCAGTGAGCACAGATGCGTGGTGGGAGGCGCTACTCGCCCGAAAAAATAGAGTAAAATGGATTGACTCGACTAAATCATTTACTAAATTACACGACTAAATGTTTGTAGTTCGCACATATTTAGCTACTAAATTACTCGCTACTCTTCTAAATTACTAGCCTAATGCGAACTAGGCTTAACAGCGAGTAAAAGCGTGAGTGTCGTTGGTGGACTGCACAGCGTGGGCGAGTCAGTCGGGACGTCGTAGTGGGTCTGGGCGTGGATACGATAAGCCATGGTCTCCAACGGGAGATGGTTTAAAACCAGATTCACTCACCGACGCGGGATAAAACCCAACCCAAACGACGCGCGATGAAACCTGCTCACCAGAAGCGCTCGGCAATGGAAGTATAGGAGCGGACGGAGCAGAACTTTAAAAAAAACCCTCCCACTCTTGCCCAGCTTTCTTTTTACGTGAACACCAGTAGGGATACGACTATTGACCAGCAACTATTATTTAGATAAAACTGTACTTACAGGATAAATACTCAAAATGAAGGCCACATAACTCAAATACTCCTTCCAATGCCGACGAGCTGATTGCAAGGCGACAAAGTAGATGATCCATAATGCAATTAAAATGACCAGTCCAATAGTCCAAAACGCCCAGATGTATGGATGAAGAGCTGGAAATAAAGATATAATTACTACTAGTTAATTCTGTTGTGCTTTAGCCTAATACAATAAACAGATTATGTTTAAGGCTAAACAAGATTATAATGATACCTACCTACTTAGAAACAATTAGATTTTGATCTTGACCATTCAATAAAATAGTTGAGTGAGTAGGTTTATACGCCAGGCTAGATTCTGTACGAGGTACGTGTTATGCACAAGTTAGATCGTAAAAATTCTTAGTCTTCGTCACAATATAGGATAATACGGTATTTATATTTTATGATCAATATGGCATAATGTAATAGAACTGTAACACTATAAAGTGATGTCATTAATCATAAAACACGCCCTCAATCTTATCTTAGATCTATCTATTGACCTTATGACAATTTATTTTTGAATAAATCAATAAGGTATGTGATCTTCATTATTTAATGGGTTATTTATTACGAGCACATACCTACGTCAACTGTCATCATCACTCATCAAAAAATCGATTGAAACACTAACAAATAAATATTTATTTTGGACTTATCATTATTAGTGCTTAGGTGGTAATAGGACTGTGGTACTTACTGGTTTTTTGAAAAATATTCCACACTACATTATATTCTTATAGTCTTCTACATTATAGTCCGAGACACCCAGGACTTTAATTGGCTGTACCATAGCGGCTGGCACGTAAGATTTTGTTGCCTTTAATCAACATTTAATCGCAAGGCAACGGGTTTATTTTTTTTTCCAAAATTACAATATAGCTGCTACTTTTTATTAAATTCATTCGACCATTTTGTACATAACCCATTATAAATGTGCCCGGTGACGGCAATAGGCTTGCCTCCTATTACGTGGGACTAGAAATACTGGCAAATTGTGGGTGTGTAATGCACCTCTGCCTACCCCTTCGGGGATATAGGCGTGATATGTGTGTGTGTGTGTGTGTGTGTGTATATTATATTCATCATAGCCGGAGACTCCTACTTTTGTGTAGACTAAGCATACAAACTCATAAAAAATTGGATGCAATTACTTTCATATATCGCGAGAGACAAAGTCACAAAGGTTCAAGGTCCATGTCAAACATAATTTCGACAATACATTAAGCGGACGGGGGATAGTCAGATATTATGTCTTTCAAAGTAAACAGTTACATCATCAATAATCCATTACGAAATGAACAAAGTAGGTAGGTACTCAGGTAGTTAAACATTTTAAGGAAATTAAATTAAATTAAGTTAAATTAAACTATACGATACGATGATGAATAGGATTATTATGTGCATAAAGGTCCCACCAACATCTTAGAGGCCAAGTAAACCTCACTTGCAAGCGAGGCTATGGCAACCATCGGTTCCTGGTTGACGGTAACAGGCTCGCCACGTTACCTAATAAGCGGCCAATAGAATAGACTACCTACACAAGTAGTTCCTACAACATAATCACTAGATATTTATTTTAGAATGAGTTTTAACCACTCGTAAGTACCTCTTGTGCAAGTTCTCACGTATACGAGTTTCTCGTATTTCCGTTAAACCTTTAGATAAGCCTAAATTGTTTGTGTTGGGATTGGTAAGTAGTGTTGACTGCGAATCGAAATCACGTCATCGGACAACATTTTAATTCTAGGGTTTCATCCGAGATTTTGGGTGAATCAGTCATTTTCAGAAAGATTTCAAAATTAACTCTTGTCATGTTTCAGACAAATGCTTACTTACATTTTATAATATGACTGAAATTTTATACATTTTTCAATTTTATACAATTTTATACATTTTACATTAGGTACTGAAGTTTCAGTTAAGAACTGTACTAGGTACCAACTAGATAACAAGGTAGGTATACCAACATCATAGCAATAACAACAATTAATACAATTACACCTGCTGACGCAATGTTTCTCGCAGTTATGCATTACCGTGAGTATAATTTACAAATGATATCTATTCTGATACAGAAGAGTACCTAGTTCCTTATTAAGTAACTTTTTAAACAATTTTAAAAATGAGGAACCAGCCAGATGTGCTGTAGAGCAATCGGTAGAGCGTATTTTCTGTTCCATATGAATTTTATGTCTTAGTAACTTTAAGCTCTTAGGATTGACTTGACGCCTATTGTCATGGGCGTAGCCAGGAACAGGCAGGGGGGGCAGAGCCCCCCCCCCCCCTACGAGTCTCTATCATATGTTATAGTATAGCCTAGAGTTAGCTAGAATACTCATAAACCCGTTTGTTAATATTTTGAAATAAATCTAAGAAAGGATAAGAAACGACAAAAGCAAACATCAAGAATAGAAGCAACGCGGCAGTATCGCATCTCAAAATGTATTCACTTCCTGGAATTTTTCCGCGGGATGGGATGACTATACCTACTGCGCTTTCTGTAGGGGTCACCACCTGGTATAGCACTTGTGTAGAACACGACAGGCGAGGCCGTGAAGGGTAGTGCTAAAGTGCAAGCACATTTAGTT
This sequence comes from Nudaria mundana, assembly GCA_963556515.1. NCBI lineage: Eukaryota > Metazoa > Arthropoda > Insecta > Lepidoptera > Erebidae > Nudaria > Nudaria mundana. Next base: position 8,976,284 of record OY748298.1, on the reverse strand, counting down.
GAAAGAAATAATAAAATTCTTTCTCATTTCATTCAAGCAATTTCTGAAGAGCAGTATTAATTAAAATTTGGATAGGTATATGGAAGTTTTTAAAATGTATGCTTTCAATTTAGTCTTGCCATCATCAGCCCGCGAGGAGCTCCTGGAGACCCTGGAGCGCCACTAAACCCATGGGGGCGCCCGTTCCTTGAGGTCAGAGGTAAACTCCGACCGAGGGCGCTCTCACTGACCCAGATTCTCCAACCGGATCAGCTGGAGGGGTCTTGGGCTTTCCGTTTCCGTCTAGCGCGGAGGACCACATCCCTCCGGGCATGGTTCGGTCTTAGACGCCCAACGCGGATAGCAGCGGCGAAGACGACGTACCCGAAGTCAGAGAGTTAGGAGCAGTGGTACTTCGGCTCAGTCGCCGGAAAATCACCACCCCTGGACCCAACGGCATTCCGGGCTGTGCATGGGTCGTGGCTCTCAATGAACTCAGGCCTCGACTGCTCGGTGGGCTCTTCAGCGCATGCCTCGAAAGGGACCAGTTTCCTAAGGTGTGGAGGACGGGGAAACTGGTCCTGATTCGGAAACCGGGGCGACCAGCGGACTCACTACCGGCTACCGGCCGATCGTGTTGCTCAAAGACCCTGACGGAGGAAGCAGGGGCGAGGTTGTGTTGGTGGTGTCTCTTGACATCGCCAACGCCTTTAACACCTTACTCTGAAGCTGCGTTAGAGAGGCACTGATCTACCACGGAGTGCCTCTCTACCTCTGTCGTATTGTCGGGGCATATTTATCCGAGAGGGCCATAACTTCCCCTAGCTGGCTCGGGTCAGCTCGGCAAGATGTGTAGTGCGTTGTGCACTCACCGATGCGGGATAAAACCCGACACCAAGGATGCGGGGTAAAACCCGACCACGACGCAGGGGCCACGCAGGTGGCCATGGTCCGCCGGGCGCCACTGGAAATTATTTTAGTGGTACCAGAAGCGCTCGGCAATGGACGTAGTGCGGCCGCGGCCAAACGAAAAAGGTCTTGACATCATGTTTAATATTTTTATGGGGGGTGCTCACCCCTCCCCCGATTTATTTTAGGATTAGGTCTGCCCCCCCCCTGATGGAATCCTGGCTACGCCCTTACCTATTGTACCTACTTTAAATAATTTAAGACGCCACCTGACCCTAACTTGACTACCTTTATTGACCTAAATCTCAAAATCTATAAGGTCTAGGAAACTGTTTTTTTTATACAAGTAACTTCAGTTCATGAAGATTAAATGCTCAAGATGAAAACACGATTGCTGAAAAAAAGCTCGATAGTTTTTTTATTACAAAAAACCTTGTTTTAATCACATTTTAACTTAGATCTTTTAAGTTTGCTGTATTTTTTAATATCTAAAAAGGCATTGATAAAACCTACATTTGCTCAACATACTTTTTTCATAATCATTATAGTTCGTCTTCAATTCATAGTTTTTATTTTGTCGCTTACGTTAAATTTTCGAGAACGCGCTCGATCTCTGTCTGTCCTTTGGAAAGTGAATATCGCTATCCTTCGACTATATTCGAGCGATAGCGGGAGTGGGGTTAGCTGCAGCGGATTGGCCGAATTGATTAGGGTCAGGTGCCTTCTTAAAGACTTTCACGGAGTCACGGTCGCGTCCTAATTCGTTTTAGTTACAGTAACGAGTGAATTAGTAGCGTATTTTTTTATATATAAAGCAAATGGCAAAACTATGTAGTTTCTTAAATATTTTATTAAGGTAGGTACTCAGCTAAGCAAGTGCTTACTTCTAGATACAATCACAAGTTTGTAATCATTGTAACTGTGTCTCAGGCTAAAGACAACGGAAACCTGCGCTTATTACCTAGCTATATTGAGTTGCGTTAAGTTGCGTATGACCTGAGATAATCTTAGCAGAGATTTTATCGGTCATAATTAACCGAAGGTATTAGCAATAGTAGACTGAATACTTTGTACTTGTGACTAGTCAGTTAGTCTTGTGCTCACCGCGGCAGACTAACCCCCGTTCGGCGAGCCCGCTTAAAGCACGTAGCGCATGAAGTTTGCGTGACATCCGCAGATGACGTCATTTTCCAAGGTATCCACGCTTTCATCGAACAGTGGATCATCGAAAGTTCCATTTTACATTTATCTGTCAGACACAGCTGTTATTTTGTTTCGCGGTCGATAGAAATTCAAAATATCATCACTTTCGAAATAAAAGGCGATGTCGTTTCACAAGCTCCTCTTAACAAAAATGCGTTATGTGGTAAGTTTTACTTAGCTACCAGGTACTACTAGATATATAAATATAAAGGAAGGTTTTTGGTCGCTTCAAGGTCAGCTCTTGAATGGAGTAACAGGATCTGTATGTAGACTGTAATAGTCACTAATTCATTGTATCCAAGTTGGTTGATACAAATATTAACTACAGTCAATAGAGCAACGAATTTGGTCCATGCAGTACCCTGAGTACACGGGTCGAACGATCTGCTGACTCTGTCAGTGTTACAGTCCTAAAAGAATACAATCAGCACATAGGTTCAATATGGAATGACTCATAAATGTTGTACCTAGAGCTGAGTCAGTCGTTTAATTATGATCCTGCCCAGCCTTGACTTCAAATGTTGGAATGGGTCTACAATCACAATCACACCTACCTACTACACCTGCTAAATAAACTAAATCAAATACACGATTGCTAACGCGGTTACAAACCATACGACGACGGTTAAACACTGGTTTAAAACCGTGTAGATAACAAAGCGCTCGGTTTAGAACCACTATTTAAATCGCGTAACGATGCTTTGCCAGCTTTATCACAGAATATATAGTAGAGTTGGCTTTATAGTATAGTATTCTTATATCTGTGGCTTTACTAAGTCCGTTCATCCGTAGTAAATACGTTTCGTAATCAAATGTAGAAAAAGGACATGAACTCATTTCAATTGTACGAGTAACTTACTTATTCTTAATTTTTTGCGGGTAATAAAGCGAATGTCCAATTATCCGTTATACAAATTAGTTTCCTACTATCTTATCATGTTATTCAATTAAGTTGAAGGTCTTATATTTATGACGATAAAATATGTACGTAGTTGTAGATAGGGTCCCGTGGTGAAGGGTTAAAAAATGAAATGTAATAGGTAGATATTAGAATGTGTGGAGTCATATTTATTCTACCCAATTTTGCAAAATTAGGTATGAGGTATTTTGGTGGAATAATTTGTACAGTATTTAGCAGGAACGGAAGTACATATTATTAATTATCACTACATATTATTAAACAAAGTCGCCCGTCCTGTATATATGCGTAGATCTTTAAAACTATGCAACGGATTTTGATGCGGATTTCACCAATGGATAGAGAGGTTCTCGAGGAAGGTTTATATACTCGTATTATAATTTGACAAGCGGGGGAAGCCGCGGGCGTCCGCTAGTGAATGAATAAAACTGGTCCAATGTTCGAAAACCGATTTTTTATAAAGGTAGGTATTTACTTATATTTACTTATACTTACTAACTAGTGGAACAGTATAAATGTTTTCATCCAATATGTGTAGCAAGTTCCACCAAGTGCCATCAATCGACGGTATAAACGGTATTTACTTAGTTTGATTAAAAGTTTTTATATTGCCCTTGCCAACTCGAATTTGCCCACAGAAGCTACAAGTATCCGATATGTAGTGGTCTTAAATCGATATCAGATGAAGGGGTGATACACAAAAAACGGCCCCTGTGACCCTACCGTTCGACTCATGCTATTGGGCTGTCTTTTAACATTTGACAGACAGGTGACCTAAATATGTCATGATGCCAGACCACACAAAACTATTCTAGAACTAGGTAAAGTAATCACATATGGGTTTACTTTGTAGGTATAATACTACGTACTTATGTGTACATAAAAGAATTATATCATATTATTCGAGACATTATGATCACACCCCAGTCCCAGAGTAAGTAGATACTACTTACCTATATTTTTATCCAACTGCGTTAGCGAGGGTTACGTGTTTAGTGCGTATTAATGCATGTTTCTTTGTTCCCCTCTACAGGCCAAACTGCTGGATGGATTTCGATGAATGAGTTCTCAAATGAAAGGTATTTATCTCCTGAGTGTCATGGGGTACTAGATAATACAAAAAAGGGGTAATTAAAAATATATTATTAAATAATACAATTATAGTCGCCTTCTTATAGTTAATGATCTGGTTAAGTGCAGTCGTTATTTTATTAAATATTTTTTGATATCTATACTTAGCACGTAAATGTTCGCCTCTTTTACTATTAAAATTTTGTGGTAAGATTGAGTGTCCCCATAATTTCGGTAAAGCAACAAGACTCTCGGTCAACAAGGCATGAATATGAAAGCAATAAAAGTGCTTCACGAACCTACTACGTATCGAAGCGTAATTTCGATGAATAGAAATGACGAATTTTAGTTAGGTACTTAAAAGTGATAATGATAATATACATAGGTAATATACATACAAATTATTATTATTATTATAGTATGTTATAAGTAAAGGTAACTGCCGTAAGCAACTGAAACTAAACTAACTATTGAGTAAACACTAAACATTTCCATAGTTTCTGAACAGTTTCTGTCTTATTGATCTACATTTAAGGGGTAAGTAATAGATGATATAACAACAAAATCTCTAATATTAACAACATATAACAACGGAACCTAAGTATAATTTTATTTAATATAGCGATTAGTTAGTATAATGAACGATTGATATAATTTTAAAATAACTAATTTTTATAAGCATAACAAACATTAAATATAACGTCGTTTGACATAACATACATTAAATATAAAATCGTTTGACATACCACTCAAAAGATATAAAACTTATTTGGTCTAATATAATGATAACGGGTCTCCGTAGTTTGACCGAACGAAATTTGACAAATGTTTACTTCCCAAAAAATTTTTCGCATAATTGCATTAGCCAAATTATTACTTAGCAAAAAATCTATTCACAAAAAATTGTAACGCAATCCTAATGTTTGGGAAATGAACGTTTAAACTATAACTTGTTTACCAACTAGTACTTTTAATATTTTATATTAAGTCATATAACCATTTTTTTTAAATAAGTAATTATCCTAATCTAAATAGTTCAGTTCCGGGTAACCTATAAAAACAATCTCTTTTTTCTATTAATGCAAGTCGTTTCTGGCACTCGCCGTTCGCTGCCGCGGCACCGCTCGCTTCGCTCGCTCGGCTCGTGCATAGGAGGTCACGGTTTTAACCTAACCTAACCTACCCATTTTGTTTTCACCAAACGTTTATTGTCTGAAGATTGTTTGCTATAATAAATCATTTGATTTATCGCTGATAATCGCTTCGCGGGGCTCCTACTTCTGGGTGGCTTAAAAAGCCCGAGTCGGGGTGTTAACCATAATGACGTTTTTTATAATAAATAAATATGTTAGGACAATCCACACAACGCCATCTAGTCTCAAACTAAGCAGAGCTTGTGATATGAGTACTAGATAAACTAATATAAATACTTATATACATATTTTTTTTGTAAATACATACATATTATACATAGGAAACATCCAGACTTCGGTACAAACGTATGTGTCATCACACAAAGTTTGTCCCGACCGGGAATCGAACCCGAGACTCCGGCGTCGAAAGCGGATACACTACCGACCACGCCACCGAAGCAGTCATTATATTAAACGTTATATATATATATATTAAACGTTAGACCTAATGATTTTCGATTAAATAAACAATATATATATTAAACGTTAGACCAAATGAGTTTATACCTTATGAGACGCACCCACATTTAAGTAAATGATATCATGGTGCTTAACAACCTATTTTTTATGTCCATAGTTCGTGACTAGGAAGCCACTAAAATTGCTAAAACCTTCCTAGTATTAAACACTATTAGGTACAGACAATTAACATCAGATAGGTAACATAAAAACTATAAACTATTAATATATATTAACATCAAAGACTTGATGTACTTTTTTTTTTGACATTCCAATTATAATTGTTTTCATTCAATTAATATATTCAAATAATTAATGTAATTAAATAATGAATTCAATGAAATCAAATGTAATAAAATAACCAATGTAATAATTGTGTTGCCACAGTCTGAGGCTAAACATGCTGTGTTTAAAATATATTTAAGACCTTAATGTAACCATGTTTATGAGCAAATAAATTAAATTATAAAACACACAAAAAAACAAGTGAACTGACATCATGTCAACTGCATTTAAAACAAAACATCAGAATCTGTTATCTATGATTCATCTAAATATAAAAAAAATATCTGTTATCTACGAGTAGTCTAGTCTAGCCTAGATATAAAAATGATTCGCTGAATGTGTTGCTAAGCACAAATCTCTAGAGCATCTGAACCGATTTCGCTAATTCTTTTTTGTTGTGATCGTTACTATCAGGAGAAGGTTCTTATGGAGGAAAAAGAAGTTTAACGGAACATTAGAAAAAAATATGGGGGACTTGTGATGTTTATCAATTTCTAATAACAATTTATTAACCAATCAAGGATGATCTGAACTACTTAATTGATCGAATTTTAAATTACTTAGATAATTTCTTAATATGACTGTAGAATTATTATCTACGAGCGGATTCCCTCGGTTTCGTCCGCGTGAGATAGTTTAATGGTTCCCAATTCCCGGGATGAAGAGTAGCGTCTATTATGTAAGTAACACCTTCCTACGTCAGCTATCTGCCAGTGAAACGCATGTAGCGTTCCACACCAAAAGGCATTTCCGTCTTCCATGTTTGTACAGAACCCTAAAATTGATAGAGTAAGTGAATGTATTATAATTATTGAGCTTTTGTCTGACCTCTCATTACCGTAATAAACTAGTGGTCGCCCTATGGTCAAACATTAGACCTCGCGAACATTAAAATATTTTTTTGGGATTTAATCCCCCACTAAAAAAACTCCATTAAAAATATTTTGTCAAGTAAAGGAATACTTGTGCCAAATTTCGTGAAGATCGGATAATAAAGGGGACCGCTAGCCTTGAAAAACATTAAAACGTTATTTGACCATATTTACCCCAATTTTTTCTTCAATCCAAAAAGCTCACGAAATATTTGAATTAAAACAAGGAACACTTGTGCCAAGTTTCGTGGAGATCGGATAAAAGCTGTGGTTGCTAGCCCTGAACACACATACAGACAGACAGATGGACGAAAGCAAAATTGTTCAATCTCGAAATATCCATCGGACAATTACAATTTTCTTATTTAGGTACTCACTCTGTTTTTGGTTTTGTATTGTATTGTTTTCGATCGATTTATAGGTTTTAAACTTAAAGTTAAGTTAAATTTTTGTTGGCAAAGTCAATATCCGTATCTACCTATATTATTATATGGAAACTTTCTGAGTAAAACTATAAAATGGACAAATACCTATGTAGGTAACTGCAAATATTCATAAGAAGGTTTGTGACCTGTGTCAAGGGATAAAGGCACACGATTACAAACGCGGTTGGAAACGTAGTATTTAAACTGAGCGGTTTGCTGACTACACGGTTTAAATCCGTGTATTGGATGCTTTATGTGCTATAACCACTTGATACAAATATTTTATGGCATTTGGTGTAGGCACAGAATAGGGAATAGTATTTATAGGCAGGCCTATGTCACTCGCCTAACAACCGCAAAAAATACGTGACGTCAGCGACAACTTGAAGTTGTAAATCAATAAGGGTTGTCTCTTGTTTGTGACACGGCATTGACCAAAGAGTTGATATTGAGGCATTAACGTCATAATTATTGGTCAAATTATGCTGGTATATATTTTACTTTACTGACAACCCTAACGTTCGAATTATGTTCCATGTAAACAAAAAAATGTGCTTTAATTCTTTATCCCGTTTTCTGAGCGGCCATCTGGCATCAGAGCTCAGCCCTGGTTTGGCTCTGACTGTTTGAAAGCTGAGGCAAACAAACAGTCGGCTTATGAAGCTTGGGTTGATGCCAGAAATCGCAAAGCTCCGGACACGCGTAAAAAGAAGAAAGCCTTTAACAAGGCAGCCAAGTCCTGTAAAAGGGTCCTGATAAAGGCCCGTTTCAATCACGATGGCCGCGTGGGAGCCAGACTCTCGTCGAGTAAGGAGTTTTGGTCTCTAGCCAAATGTGTTGCGAACTTTTGTCGATCCTCAATCCCTTCTTTGCAGAAACCTGATGGAACACTGGCACACACAGCTGTGGAAAAGACTAATCTGTTTGCCTCTCTGTTTGCTGAAAATTCACGGCTAGATGCTGATACTAACACACCACCTCAGCGACGTGAGTGATTGCAAAATGCCAGAAATCCGCATTCATCAAAAGGAGGTTCTCAAAATACTACGCACTCTAGATGTGAATAAAGCCAGTGGTTCCGACGGTATTCCTGCCATTGTTCTGAGGAACTGCGCGGCCGAGTTGTCTCCTGTCCTGACACGTCTGTATGTCTTTTCGGGCTGGTAAAGTTCCGAAAGCTTGGAAGGTAGTTAACGTACAGCCAGTACCAAAAAAGGGTAGTCTTGCAGACCCTGTCAACTACCGCCCAATTGCGATCACCTCCATTCTCTGCAAGATGATGGAGCGTGTAATAAACAATCGTTTACTGGCATACCTCGAAGACAATGATCTTCTAAGTGATCGGCAATACAGGTTTCGCCAACCCCGTTCTACTGGAGATCTTCTTGTGTATGCCACGCATCTCTGGGGTGAGGCTCTCGAAAGATATGGTGAGGCACTTGCTGTGTCACTTGACATTTCGAAGGCTTTCGACAGGGTCTGGCATGAAGCCCTTATAGCCAACCTTCCTGCTTACGGAGTCCGGCTAGTCTTTGTGCTTGGATTTCAGATTTCCTAAGGGAACGATCTATTCGAGCAATTAACGCTGGGGTACCACAGGGATCTGTTCTCTCGGCAACGTTACTCCTGCTACATATAAACGACCTGCTCAGACCCGGTATGTTTGGGTATGCGGACGATAGCACGGTTGCAGTGAGATATTTCTCCAGCGCAAAGGCCAAAACCCCGGAAATCGACGATCTTAGACTGGCAATGGTTGAACGCACTAACTTAACCCTTCAGGCAGTGTCTGACTGGGGCGATGCTAACCTTGTCACATTCAACATCTCATTCTCCGCAAAAAAGAGCCCGTTCACCAACGCTCGTACTTTCCGGGATGTCCCTGTACCTGTGACTCAGCATCTTCAGCTCCTTGGTGTGGACTTATCATCCAACCTGAACTTTGGAAGCTACATAGAATCCAGGGCTAAAACAGCTTCGAAAAAACTAGGCATCCTCTCTAAGGTGCGTAAATATTTTACCTCGAATCAACTGCTGAGTCTTTACTCAGCACAGGTTCGCTCCTGCATGGAGTACTGCTCGCACCTTTGGGATGGATCCGCCCGCTACCAGCTTGAGGCCCTGGAAGCTATTGACAGATGCGCCAGAACACTTATGAGCGATGAGCACTCAAATTTATTCATAAAAAAAAAAAAAGTTGGGCAAATCAATAATATATGTGAATTAATTTATTAGCACGACGAAGTTTTTTGATTTACCTAACATATTATTACCTAGTCATGATAATATTGTACCTATTTATGACAATAAGGTTGCATGGCTGTATCTTAAAACGTCATTTAATCTATTTACTAGGCTAACGATGTGCTTGAGGATTTCAACAGAATGATTGCGTATATAATTTGAATTTGCCTAGACTAGTCCTTGGAACTCTGTTAAATTATGTCTGTGCTTAGGGAACCGAACTTCTTCGGTGGTATAATGTGTAGCTGTAGTGTTTAATGTAGTAATTGTTTTTGTGTGTTACACATAATAATATATTCGTTAAGTCTGTGGGTCTGGGTGTTCTCTAAGCTTATACCTTCTTATTAAATATTTTTTATGTTATGACGTTAGTAATTTGACAATAAGAATGTACTTACGTATTTGTATTGTTTTACTTAAAATAGTACGATTCTATTAAAAATCGTCTTAAAATATTTTAAGTAGCTCGTAGCTTTTGATGAAGTTTATAGTGTGGCGGAACGAAGTTTGCAGGGATAGCAGCGCTACCAACCGGGTCCAATTGTGTAGTTCAATTACAAACGAATGATTTGGTTAATTTTGGTCTTAAAATATTAGAAGTTCAGGGAAGTTCTAGATGGTTTTTTTTTAATCTGAGGCAGTATGAAGTTCGCCGGGACCGCGAACTTCATACTGCCTCCATACTGCGCGTTATAAATTCTAAACTTCACCATAATATTCTTTTGAAGTATAAATAAAGATACTTTTTATCTCTGTAAATTCTTTCTGTAAGTTTTGAGAACGATTATGTACGTAATTATATATTTCAGTGGAATAATAGCTAGACAAATTTGGTGGAAAACCGTTATAAATTGGCCCGTTGATTTTATGTTTCGGCGGGTCGAGTTTTATGTGGTGTCTATAAACACCTTGAGGTCTTTTATCAAATTATTTACGTTATTAGATAGCATAGGTCCTTGTTCTTTGAAATTCATTTGAATTCTTGAATTCCAAAAAATTCTTGGTTTCCAAATTTTGGACTAATATATAATAAATAATTTGTTTGCATTATTATTCATTTTTTGGGGCTTGATCATAAAATATATATCAATAAACCTATTGCCGTTTACAGAATCGTAAAATATGGTTTGCTTGTAGAGTTATTCCTTTTTTTCTAGGAGATAGTAAGACAACGTCACGATGTCATCACCCGCCCGTGCTCCCATTTTTTTTAAGTTTTTGAGCGTGGTTTTACAGGTTAAACAAAAATTACGTAACTTCAGTACTACAAATGTTTACGAATCCCGGTAATCCTTATGAGGGCGTACTCGGGACACTGCAATGGACGTTAAGGCGGATGTTTGAAAAAAGATATTGCGAGTTACATTAAGTTCCGACCTTGGGATCTAAATTCCATCCAACTTCGGTTCCGCAGTCGTATGCACCACCGACCACGCCATCGAAGCATTAAATTACGCGTTTCGTCACTAGTGGCGACACGCACCTCTACTCGCTTCCCTAGTATAACTCGTTTGTGATAAGTTGAGATCTGAGCGCTGTGATATTGGTTCGAGCGCAAGTCTTATCTTATCACGTACAAGTAGTAGTTCATGCGCCGCGCGCGACGGGTGTCGAGTAGCGAGGCGAGTAAGGCCACACGATGTTCCTCGCTATTTCCCTCGCTACTCCTCGAGTCGTGTAGCCGCCCGGTAAGGTTATGCAAGGAAATAACCAGTTCCATATCAAGTTACCTACTCCTGTCGGTGTGGTCAATTGATTATTTTATGCTTTTGAACACAAATTATAAAGAATCTATTAAAAAAAATCTTATTTATGAAAATACCTATCGCAAAATTTAAATAGGTACCTACATAGGAAAGTTAATATTTTATTTGGTGCAACGATTGTTGATCGACGTCTGGGTCTTAATGGAGTTTGTTTAAAACAATAACAAAGTTTCATTTGATTTGTAACATTTATTTTTAAATTGTTAAATGGTCAATACATATTCAACGTTTACTTTTAATTAGCATAACAAATAAAATTTTAGGAACTAGGAATTGCAGGAAATGTACCCCATTTCCACAAAATGTACAAGTTTTTTTTGGCCTGATTTGTATTTTCCTATTTATAACTTCTATATTGACACGTTTGGGCCCTGTTACCTATTATAATTTGAATTTGTATAGTTTAAATTTGTCAACTTTTGTATATACATATATCTACCTAAGGTTTAAGCTGATGGCTCTGTGGCCAGAGCTAAATAAAAAAATAACAGTTTCATTTAAAAACATATGAATTTAATATTACTTTACCTGAGTAGTAAGACGCAAAATCTGGATTATTACTGTATGTATGACATATCAGTGTTGAATTTATCGCATAGTTGCTTTCTGGAAGCGCCTTGTCTGCGCTTATGTGTCGGGCAATCAAATGTCGCGTCGCATTCCCAGTTTCTTTTAACACATCCATAATACGTCTGAGGACTCCAAGGTATCGAAACTTGCACTTATGATTTATCAATAACATAAACTAATATCAAAATTGTATTCATAATATTTCACCACAAACAGCCCAGTCGTCCGGTTTCTAATTGCATAATTTTTAATTTTCGCGCGCAAACGGTTTTTTTATGGTGCGGGTTCCCAGGCGAAGGTATCTGAGCGTACTGCCGGCTCGCCGCCATGCAACAACAGTGGGGACGATTTGCGTTCACTTTCTTTCGACATTTGAGTCATAGTAGTCTGCGTAATTACAAAATTTGTCTTTAGTGTTGTACCATCCATGAAATTTCTTCTTCGAAATGCCTACCTATTTATCGTAGGTCGGTATAAAATCACCCACTATGATTCAATAGTTGCTTAAACCTACTCTGTTATCTCATCTATATTTGTGAGTAGGTACGTAAAATATCTATGATAAATATGATAAGATTATGGTTTTACCTGTACTATTAATAGGTAGTAAGTTGTGTTACCAATTCTGGTAGAGTCACGAATCAAGAATCAGGACACATGATGGGAATATTCAATGGTTCTATCCACTGAAGACCTGAGTAAGAGATCCCTGGGGTCATGTTTGTGTAAATTGACATGAAGTTTAAATATTTAAGTAGGTAAATTTTAAACCAAACATTTTCTTCTATCAACTATTTTCTGATTGACACTTCTGTCGACAATTAAATACTTTAATCACTACAAATCTGTCTACTACAAAAAAGCTGATTTCAGTAGTTTCGGAGCCTAAGTATTCAATTCAAACAAACAACCAATAACATTTTTCCTTTATAATATTAGTAAGTACCTACTACCTACCTATTACTATAGACTACTTATGTAAGTAGAGATTATCTATCTATGTATTTATTTATTGAGCGGAGCTCCTTATCAGGTGACTCCAATACAACTCGATATGAAATATTTTCTCGATAACTACCCAACCGATTTTCATGATTTTTTCACTCAAAAATCAAGCATTCTCAAGAGCAGGTATTGTTCGAGACGGAATTTTGATTTAGGACCCTCAAAAAAAGTTATTGACCAAAGATATGTCAACAACCGATTTTCATGATTTTTTTACTCAAAAATCAAGCATTCTCAGGAGCAGGTTTTGTTCGAGACCGAATTTGTGATTTAGGACCCTCAAAAAAAGTTATTGACCAAAAATATGATATATAATAAAAATAAGAAATAAATAGAAATAAATAAATAGAAATATATAATATATATATATATATATATATAATAACTTTTATGAGGGTCCTTTTTTTCAACTCCGCGAGACCGCGGCCACTCCCATGTCCATTGCTGCGGGCGTCTCTGGTGACACTAAGATATTTCCAGTGGCGCCCGGCGGACTTTGGCCACGCATGTGGCCTCTTCGGGGGTTTGGTCGGAATGAAAATCCCGCGTCGTAGGGGTTGGGTTTTATCCCGCGTCGGTGAGTGAATCTGGTTGCGTGCTATGGGGCAAGGGCCCCGGAGCACGCAACTCTTCTAGCCTGCTTCTGTAAGGACGGCGGGTAGCTATCCCGCTGCCCTCGGGCCCCGATCATGGAGGTCGATGGTCCTGGGCGTTGATGAGCCTGCGGCGCCCCGGCCGCTGACTGCGGAACTCAGCGGGGAGGGTACGCTCCCTCTCCCTCTCGGCCGCCTCCTTCGCGAGCATGACTTGCTCGCAGAAGGACACGGTCGCGTTCCACCTACTCGCTCTGGAGACCATGGCTTGGAGCATGGTTTCCTGCGCGAGGATATCCACGCCCAGACCCACTACGAGGTCCCGGTGCTGACTCGCCCACGCTGTGTACTCCACCAACGTGTGGAGTGCGGTGTCGTCGTTGGAAACCTCGTAGTGTTGACACCGGGGTGTGACCTCACGATGGATGCGAAACAGATAGCTACCGAAACATCTATTGCCCGGTAACGATCTGCGTCGCACGATACGTGAGGTCACCATGCCGCCTCTGCAGCCACTCGTCCATGATCGGTCTCACCGCCGCGATGACGGTAGTTCCCCACTTTAGTTGCTCGAGTCGCAGCCTCCAAGTCTCCATGAGATCCTGGTGGAGTTGGGACCGACCTCGATTTCTCGAGTCGCAGGCCTGTGGTCCCTCTCCAACGCCTCCTTGTGCCATTGAAACAATGACGCAAGGGCTCTCGCTTCCAGATCCCATGGAGGGGTCCCGGCTAAAAGACATGCAGCCTCTCCGGAGATCGTGCGGTACCCCCGTATGGTTTTGACGGCCAAGGTTCGCAATGGTCTGTTTAACAATCGCGTTCACCCTGACCGCCAATCTATCCGCCTATACGGGAGCCCCGTGTAAGGCCATACTCTGCACGATCCCCAGGTACATTCTCCTGCAGGAGTTTTTGTGGGTCCTAAATCAAAATTCGGTCTCGAACAAAACCTGCTCCTTATAGATAGATAAATGCCTTAATAGAAATAGTCGCTTCGCTCAATTGCATGCTGCAGCGCAGTACCACGGCAGCGACCACAGCTCCTAGTTTATTTATTTACACATAACAGATTACAACCGAAAAAATACAGAAAATACAAATCAGAAAGATCAGAATCCAGGTCGCTTTCCAAAAGAATGTGTATACAAAAGAATTAACGTTAAGGAGTTAATATATAAACATATAAAGTATACAATTTTGACAAATAGGACATGGTGGAGTTTCAAACCATAATACTCTATCATACATACATATAATTACATACTTATTAAAAATACTAGGAGCTGCGGTCGCTGCCGTGGTACTGCGCTGCAGCATGCAATTGAGCGAAGCGACATTTCTACGAGTATTAAGGTATTTATCAATCTATAAGGAACATGTTTTCAAAAAAAGTTATTGACCAAAAATATGTCAATAACTTTTTTTGAGGATCCTAAATCAAAATTCGGTCTCGAACAAAACCTGCTCCTGAGAATGCTTGATTTTTGAGTGAAGAAATCAGGAAAATCGGTTGGGTAGTTGTCGAGAAACAATTTCACATCGAGTTGCATTTGAGTCACCTGATAAGGAGCTCCGCTCGCTACGCTCGCTTCGCACAATAAGTCATATATATTATAACATAACATAAAATATAACAACTAATAAATAAATGTAATACATATTTGATAATAATCGCACGTTTACGTTTTTATTGCTTTTATTGTGTGGGATATCTTTATCATTGATAAACTTTTTGAAAGCAGTTAAATGTACGGTAAAAATTCATAAAAGGGTATAATTTTATACGTAGGTAATTATTAAGGTTAAGTTACACATTTTGTTACCTACTTAATAGCTAAAATAAGTGAGTTATTATGACACGTGATTCGAATAATAATTAATCTCGTCATTTTAACCAGTTCGTTTAATACCAGTTGAAGTACCCTAGGATAAATACACCTGATGTCCTATACAAAAACATGCGGATCATACAAATATCAAATACCTACATAAGTATTTATTTCCGTCTGAGCATCAAACTCTAGACCACAGCCTAAACTATGGCATCGTGGACGTATCCACCGAAACACACATTTGTGACATTTGTACTAATAAAAAAACCGTATTAATTTGTAACACTATATGATTACATCGATATCGAAATTCCCTATTATCGAAATGCCAGTCACATCACTATTTCTCGGTGAGGTAACATCTTGGTAACAGTCTGAACTGCGTGTTTTTAACGTAACCCACTTCATGGTATATTGCTTATTGCAATATATATATCACATGGAACTAATAAGGATACGTGTAGGTATCGTGTAATG
This sequence comes from Nudaria mundana, assembly GCA_963556515.1. Classification (NCBI taxonomy): domain Eukaryota; kingdom Metazoa; phylum Arthropoda; class Insecta; order Lepidoptera; family Erebidae; genus Nudaria; species Nudaria mundana. The sequence continues at coordinate 8,960,482 of OY748298.1, read as the reverse complement.
TATCTTGAACTAAATACTAGACAAAAAAAGCATTTGTTTAGGTGAAAGTTGTGAGTGTGTACGGACGGTTTTAATAAAATAATTGGTGGAGCTTAAATTCAAAGTGGAATAATATATTAGTCTATGATACTAGGTCTATGACTGTTACATAATATGCTAGGTTCGTTGTATTATAAGTACATATTTATGTAATTACTAGTACGGTGTCCTGCGCGGTGCTTCGAGCCGCACCACGCCATAGGTTTTGGCGTATCCGTCAGAATGGCGGTTGTATAACTTCAAAATAGGTCAAAAATTAACTATGTAAATGTACGAAAAATGTACGTTTTTGTACTAAACTATGTATAAATGTACGTTTCTGTATGCGTAATAAACATTATTTTAAAGTGAGCCGCCATCTTGATGCCAGGTTGGCGGGTGAATTCTAATTCGACAATTTTTTTTTAATTTTTACATTACTAGTTAAATGTACAGTCGGCCCCAAAAGTCGCTGAACACATTCAAACTTCCAAAACATCTGAACACTAAAAATGTCATCAGTCAGACGCAACAAGAGAACAAAATAAACTCAACATACAAAAGTCCATAAAACGCTGAGCACTAGTATTCCAAAAGTAGCTGAACACTAGTATTCCAAAAGTAGCTGAACATCATTAACATTAAAAGTAGATTAACAAATCTTATTTTCAATGTTGTTGCCTGTTGATCTAATTTTGGTGTTCTTGATATTACACGAATTTTGGTCTTCCGACATGTAGGATAATTTGAGAAAAGCTAATATTAATCTCCATTGGTGCAGTGCTCCCTATGCCTAGGTTATGGGCACAGCAGGAAGTACTGCAAGAGTACCGAGCCCACGTGCAGCCACTGCGGCGGTCTTCATATGAAGATCAAGTGCCCGGAGCTGCAGGTGGGAACACAGCCTTCCTGTTGTAACTGCCGTCGGGAGGGGCTGAGCGACACACGGCACAGTGCGATGTATAATACCAGTCATGCCCAGTCAGAATCAGATGGGACGAAATAGCACGGACAACCACTCAGTACTGCTAAGGGCGTCCCGGGCATTGCTACCCCCTACAGAATCGTGCAGGCAAACCTAATGAAGAAACAGGTGGCAACTCAAGACTTCCTACTCGAGGCCTCCAGGCGTAAGGCATCCATAGCACTCATACAGGAGCCTTACGAGGGCAATGGGAAGAGGATGCGGGGATACCAGGGCGTCAGCGTCTTCCAGAACGCAGGACAAGGAGATGGGACTGCAAAGGCGGCCTCGTATACTCGACGATCTACGTAGCCGCCGTGGAGCCGACGATATTGTACGCAGGCAGTGCTTGGCACACAACGGCGAACAAGCTTGGCGTCCAAAAGCAGCTGAACGCGGTACAGCGCTGTTTCGCCCAGAAATTGTGTAAGGCCTACCGGACGGTCTCACTGAACTCGGCACTGGTCCTGTCTGGCCTGCTCCCTCTGGACCTCAGAATTCGTGAGGTGGCCTCATACAATGAGGCGAAAGAGAGGAGTTGGCCAGCTAGGGCTTGGGGACTGGGAGACTGAAAGGATGGCCCGAGCAATCGAGGGTCCTCACCTTACGATCGTATCGTGTGTCGTTATCGTGCAATGTGAAAACACCCTTTCTTGGGCCTCTCTCGACTCCTCAAGCCTTTGCACCTTTCGTACCACGTTACATTCCTCTCTTTTCATAACATGTCCATACCATGATAGCCGTTCGCTTCTCACTTGTTCATTTACTGCTAGGTCAGCTATATATACAGTATAATTTTTACTCATTTAAAATGAATCGAAAGTTCACACATGAGCTACCAAGACCACGAAGTAAATGAAATCCATACAGATAAATAAAAGTGTCTGTGTGTAATTTCAAGTTACCAGCTTTTTACTCAATGCATAGGTACACGATACTGAAATAAAAAATGCAATTTTTTAAAGTTTTATCTGTCTGTTTGTTTGTTGCCGCTAATCTCTGGAACGGCTGGACCGATTTTAACGGGACTTTCACTGACAGATAAAAGATGATGCAATGTGTAATATAAGCTAGCTTTTTGTCCCGGGAATGTGTTCCCGTGGGATTTGGGAACCTACTTTGCTTGTAAATTCATGTCTGTTATTACTCAATTCTATCATATTCTATTCTATTCTTAGCACATAAGGGATGTGACATACAGCTAGTCTTCAGTAACTTTAAGGTATAAATGTAAATTAACGTGCCGATATTGTCACGATATCCTGCAATCCAGGAAAGGAGTGACTGAGGACATGATGTCTGACAGGGATGTATGGAAAATGAAAACATGTTACGCCGACTCCAAATAATTGGGATAAGGGCAATGATGCGATTGGGCACTATTAAGCACATTCATATAGGGGTGATGGTATGTGGATGTGCTATGACGATTTGAAGCCAAGATTAAACAGGAGTCCAGAAAAGGTAATTGTTCACTGCATTATTTATGGTCAAATATTATAAAATTGATTAAATCATGCTATGAATTAATATATCGGGTTTTATTCAATAATCTGAAAAGAACATAAGACGTAGGTACATTTATTTGGTACACGCTGTCCCGGCGACCTTCGTACCGCATTCATTTTTCTAATGTTCCGCATAACTTTTTTTTTCTTCCATAAGATTCATCTCCTGATAATTACGAACACAACAAAAAAAGAATAAGCGAAATCGGTCCAGCCGTTCACGCGTGATGGCGTGACCAAGGGAAATAGGGATTCATTTTTATATACATGGTGTTACGTAAGAGTTATATCAACCCGAAGACACCCCCATCAGCTGGTCGACCAGAACCCGTTTCGATAATTATGTGTCGACCACCAAACAAGAAAAAAAAATCATCCAAAAAAAAAACATTATTACCAAATAAAATACTCATGTTTGAACAACACTAGCTAAAATCAGCTGATTCGGTCATTGACATCAAGTATAGGTAGAACAAATAAAGCGCGCCTGTGAAAAATCTTCTCTCTCTCTCTCCTGGTTGGAACATTTTGTCTCTGTTTCGCTTCAAGGTCGCGTGTCGGTCTGTGGTCGACGCCGCCTCCCGCCCCGCCGACCATTGTCTATAAGTAAGTACGTCAAGCACTAGTGTTGGGACACGTTTGTTTTGATTTGAAATAACGCATAAAATATAAAAAAAATTATGATGAACTTTTTTTTTCTTGTTTCGCGGTCGAAACATATCAAAAGGCGATCAGCTGAGGGGGGTGTCTTCAGGTTGATATAACCCTTATGTAACATCCTGTATAGAGATTTGGTAGATCACAATAGTTCAATTGATTTAGAAACAACCCGCCATTCTGACGCCAGGGTAGTGGCTCACGTGCGTTTTACCATACCGGAGCTTGCATAACATTTATGATATTTTTAAATAATGTTCCTATACGTACAATTTAAGTACATTTAATTAGTAATGTAAAATTTAAAAAAAAATCGTTGAATTAGAATTCACCCGCCAACCTGACTACAAGATGACGGCTCACTTTAAAATAATGTTTATTACGCATAGAGCAACGTACATTTATACATATTTTAGTACTAAAACGTACATTTTTCGTACATTTATATAGTTAATTTTTGACCTATTTTGAAGTTATACAACCGCCATTCAGACGGATACGGTTTTGGCCTATAACTTTGACCCCTTAGGGTTAGGTCAAATATTCGATTTTTGGCTTGCCTCCAGATTGAGGGCTATCCATAGAGGGGTCAACCATCATTGAAGCATAAGCAGTTCTCGAGAGCTAAGGGGGACATTCCCCATTTCTATATATAGATTTTACGCCGGGCGGGCGGCGGCGGCGGAGTCTGGAGGCATGGTACAAGGTACCTACTGTTACCCCGACGCGGTGGGCAGATGTATATTATTCGCCCACCTTTCGCCAGTTGCTGTCACATAACCTGTGGCGAATGCCGTTGACCGGGCACTTTTATGTTTGCCAGAGCTTCGTCCGTTAATCGGCAGGTGCACCACTAGCAGTCGAAATGGGCTTCTTACTCTTGCACCCCGTGAGACCACTATGCACTTCACTGGTTAATATTTGATACAGATATAAACGGGTGTAAATATATACTACGTAGGTACGATACCTATTGATTCCGAAAGCCTAATGCTTGGGATGAATTTAATAACTGGGGAATGTATATGAGGCATTTAAAACGCCTGTGCCTATGCCTTCGGAGATGAGTATTATTATTACCTATAGGTACCAATTACCGCCGTGTATGACCGCCATTACATTGATACATTTACTGCCAGATTCTTAATGGGAGTAGATTTATAAAATCTAGCCTCAAGACAACATTTTCATAGTACTTATTTGCTCGCTTAAATAATCGTAGTACCATTCCAATAAAGGAATAGAAGCAGACCGTGACCTTGGTGTAAACAAACATTGCACCCAATACCCAATCAGTGTTTTCTGACTTTTCTGTTGATTCCATAGTTTAGCGCCATCTATATTGTACACACAGGAATTCAATAAAGTTACCACAGCTTCTTACGCCATCTAGCGAATAGAATACATTACCAGTTGCACCATTTTAAATCTTGCTACTCACCGCTAGAGCACGCCTCTTACTTGAAATTTGCTTATCGTTGATCAAATAAATAGCTTGTAGTTAATGCAATATTTACCTACACAAAAAAATAAACAATAATAGGCGTAACTAATTAAATACTTGTTGTCCAGTATGACTAGTATGTTACTTCTATGATTATAATACTATTACCCATATGTATCCTTAAGCAAGCACAGAATAGGGAATAGTATGTATTAATAAAACAAATCGAAAAATCCATAAACCGTTGCTAGTATGATATAAGAAAACATTGCCATAAAAAAATATGACAAAAAAAAAGAGGCATTACCTGAAACATTTACCTTTTTTTATGTTGTTATACATTGGTGACAATTGACTACGGTTGAACTGTCCTTCACCTGACCATATTTTTAATATACTTAATTACTTTATTATACACAAATTCTGTGTAACAATGTTGGAATCCACGTAAACTAACAAATAATCTACAATCTTACTGCCTAGATAAGTAGTACCTAATTCTCGTTCTCACAGTTTTCCGGTTACATGATTGTTTGTAACTCTATGATTTGTATAACTATAGATATTGTGTTACCTTCATAAAAACCGAAACTCAAAATTTGTTCCTGCAAAACGAGATAATTCGTACTAAGTTTTGCTGGCTCTAGTAACTTATCTGCCCTTTTTAGGGTTCCGTAGTAAAAGTCTCGGACGGAACCGTTGTAGTTTCGTCATGTCCGTCCATCCGGCTATCCTTCCAAACGATTAGTGCTAGAAAGATAAAATGCGGATAAGTGTACTATTCCGACAAAGTGCTAAAATAAAATTATAAGAAAAATTGGGGTACCTCCCCTACAAGTAAAGTGGGGTTGATTTTTTTTTCGCGTCAACCGTCATCGTTTGCGATACCATTAGATAGGTCTTTTTATAACATTGGGAGCCTCCCAATGTTATAAAAAGACCTTGCTTGATTAAATTTAAATGAAAACTATAACGGACCAGATAACTTTGATAGTTTAGGAGTTACAGAGCCTGGGTATGTATAATGTGTAATGGGTAACTACAGAACCCTATATTATGTGTGGCCTGACACGCACTTCACCGGTTTTTATTTAAATAATTATGTAATATCATTGTTGTTATATAATATATCAGGTAAAGACCAAAGCCCAACGACGCAGGATACCCCAATGACGCGGCATAAACCCGACCCAACCCAGACAGATGCCCACAGATACCCACAGGTGGCCGGAGGCGCACGGCAATGGACGTAAGAGTGGCCTCAGGCCACGGAACTGCAAAATAAAAGGTAAAGACTCTATTGTTTATTGTGATCTGTTTATGAGGGACTGACTTGATTATTTAATATAGTTCAAGAACTCGGCAGACGTAGGTACGAGTTAGACGCCAGTGTAAAGACAAGACATTTAATCACTATTTACTTTTGTATTAATGTTTTAAGTTCATCGTATTGTTGTATCTGTGCGCATGTGTGTGCACAATAATATTGTTTTGTTGTAAATTTCTACTTTTTTTTTAGAAAATATCACAATGTATGTTAGAAATTCCCAATTCTTACATTCAACGTTTTTGTGTCGTTTTAATGAAATTGTTATCTAATATTTTTTTTTGAAGTTTTAGTGTTACGCTTCTAAACTGTTAGTTTTTTAATAGGTATGTAGTATGTTTTGGCAAGGTAAAAGTTATAGTTAGATAATCTGTAAGCTCACTTGCAACATAAAATCGCAAAATGTCTAGGTTACTAATAGTAACCTAGACATTTTGCGCCATGTTTAGATACCACATGAAATAACGCACGTAAAAAAATATTTGCTACCTAATTATGCAGGTGATTCGGAGATATGTTACAGATTTTTTGAGAAGATTTCTTTGTACGTACAATTCTACATGACTAGCAGCACATCCAGCGTCGATATAGTCAGCAAAAAATATTCCATAATATAATAATACAAATGTGTTGATTGCACGTGACCGAATTTTACTGCGATATCATTGGTTGATTATGTCGATCGGCTAAAGTCGATGCTGTCATGCTCTTTTTGTCTACTATTGACAGCAAACTATAGAAAAGGTACCATTTAAAGGGCATGAGTAATGAACAACTCACTATTACTACAATCACAACAATTTGATGGACACGAAAAAATATTAACTTGCTTAAAGCAAACCTTGATTATTCGTAAGGAGTCTCTAGGAGCTTAATCGTAGTTTGATATGCTGGGTAGATACACATATTAGGGTACTTTTATATTTACACTGTTGTTTTAGAAAACAAAATGCTAGTAAATGATTCATTCTGATCAAAAGTTACATTTAGGTATCTCATGCATATTAATAGATAAATTACACGGCGAAACTGATTAAAAGTAATCACATTGTTTGAATAACGTAACACGTGACTTTAGAATTAAATTAAACGCACAAGTAACTCACCCATTTTATCTGTATCCCAAGGTCAGAGTAGAGGAACTTGTGTTACTTCACCTAACGTAATATTTGTATCTGGAACGTATGTTAATAGGTATGTATGTGTATGAGTTTTAGGTTACATCTACCTTGTAATCTTTTTTTTTCGAATGTTGTATTGCGTTTTGTTTAATAATAATCACTTACATAACAATAGCCACTACAATACAAACAATATTACTATTCTGTTGAATCCGTTTTTGAATACACGTGGCATACGTCTTATCTGTTTAAAATTATATGCATTTCATATAATTTGTAATATATATGTACGCCATGCCTTTATAAAGACATTGAAACATAATATTCCTACCTACCTACTAAATATACGAGTATTAATATAATTATGTATACAAACTAATATAATTTATAAAATATAAGTATCTAACTCCTCAAAAAAATACAGGTACAGGACGACCATGAACTGGTCCCATCTCAGCTAAGTATATGCTGTGTTATTCTAAATTGGTGACAAGTAATACAGATTTTATGCCTCACAAAAAGACTAGTTTGAAAAACAATTAACTTATTACTACATACTGTTAATAAACTCGCTCAAACAAAAGTGGCATAAAACATGCTTGCAAAAAGCAACGGTCGCACTATTTAGAAGTCAATGACTCAACGTGATAGTATAAATAATTACATGCCGTCATAATAGTAGAATTTTGATCGGACACATCGTAAAATGTGATCTTAAAAATCCATTAACTATACATGTTTTAGAATAAGGCATAAGTAATAATAGTTAGCAAAAAAAAACAAGAAATGAGTACTTTAAATACGAGTACAGCAGCAAAAACAATATGAAACGAAGTCAACGTGATCTGTCTGAACAAAAAAAAATAGAGGGCATTGCCCGTTTTTAGTTCGGTTTCAACGAAACGCTCAAAAAAATATTGGTCCATACAAATTAGAGTCGCTGAACATAAAAGATTTTAAACATCACGTGCTCTGCTTGTGAAGATTTCAATTCTATAAAATGTTGTTGCAATGAAGAAATAGTTACCTAAGTACTTACGTTTTTCTAAATAAAAAATATTATATGCAAAATTTAAAAGTAAGTATCTACTTAGGTAGGTTAAAGTAACTACAACTCGATAATAATTAAGTATAAATAATTAAATACTCAACAACGATGAACTCAGTATTGTTATTTCATTAGTTAAACTTACCAACACATAGACATCATCGTTTACTGGCACAGACACATCGTGTCTGTCTTGTGTTTATTTACGTCCAACGTATTGTTTGTATACAGCCCGGTACGGCTGCGCATCTGACTACGTCATTACTCCCCGCGCACTTGTGCCCCCGCTGAAACCTGTCTTTCGTACGCTGGGGTCGAGCTGGCTCACTCGCTTGCTCATTCATTCGGCATTCGCAAACGTTGTAACTCGCTGCTAACGGAATCTCTACTCCTTTACTAATAACTAAAAATCTAATTACTGTATAGTTCACTATGTTGAAAGAAAGATCAAGATACGATGACAGGCATTCCTGTGACGAAGAAGGCCGTCCACTAGCATCGAGTAGATTACCAGCTATAGAAGAACTCACCCTTGGCCTAAAGCAAAAACTTCACCTGCAGGCTCGAGCTCGTGCAGCACCTTACTACATTAGAAAACAAGAACCTGTCGATTTAGTAGAAAGGTTACTGGAGGAACGAGCTCTTGTTGCTGAAGCTGTTCGAAGATTACAAGAAAAAAAACAACCGTGTCTTAAAATTGCTGTAGATTCATAATCAAACTTATAAACAAAACATTTTAATAATAATTGTGAAAGTGTCGAATTCGAATGTGTTGTGAAATCGCTTGTGTGTACGAAACGTGTCGGGTTACAATGGTGCTATATGCGGCGAGTGTGTAAGAAAGAGATAGCCACCAGTGACGTGTCCGGCATGATACGAGTCACGAGAACAAACCAAAATGGCCGCGCGTACTCTACAATCATAATATTTATTCTTCATTTAATAGTGACCTTAGCTGATCATGATCAAAGTACTGAATGACGTAACTAACCTTCGTTATGCATTCAGAAGTTCTTCCAAGAATATTGTCAACGACTGTATTATGAACGTCTTTGAGGCATTTCTATATTTTTACTAAGTAATTCATAGTATGATGTAAAAGCTTTAACTATTGTTTACATAGGTAATTATTTATACTATTTTAAAATAATATTTATCGTCATTCTTTATTAAAATTCAAGTCTAGTGTGAAATATTGTAGGTATTATTAGTAATAATTATTTTCATTGACAAAATCAATAAGTCTAGTATGTATTTCAATGTAAATGTTTACCTACTTATTACGAAAGTAGGCTGCTACCAAGATATCTGATGTAAACGTTCAATTAGGTCATTGTTAGTTTACAAGAACTTTCAAAAAGTGATTGTAGAGATAACCGTACATATTCACATTTGGTTTAACAATAATTATACAGTTACTCGCTATATACTTCCTCGAATGCAGAAATTTAGGAACAATCCAGTTGTTTACTTTCTGAAATCGAGTGACATATAATACACATACTTAGTCACTCGATTTCAGAAAGTAACTTATTATAATTTTTTATAGTAACTTATACTTTTTGTGATGGTTCAAACACATAAAACTTAGACAATTTTTAGGATAGGCATAATGTGAAATTCCTACTTAGCTTAAATTTTATTTCTTCTTTTGTAACCAAAGGGGTACAACAAAAATCTTTAAAATATTACATATGTGCATGTTTTAGTGCATTTTGTGATTAATAGGTAGTTTAATTTATCGATCTTGTGATTTAGATATTATTAAGTAATACATAATTAATGCAATTCAGGATTTTCTTTGAAAAACATTCTAAAAATTATCTGTTTAAAATATTAAAAAAATAGAATTCTACGCAAAATTTTAGTGTTAGATCTATTTTTCGTCTATTAAATATTTCATGGTTTTACAGAGTTGTTTAATTTAAATTTATTACCTCTCCATTTCTACAGAAAATTGCATGGAATCTTAAGTAATACATTAAAAAAAAGTATTATTCGTGAACCTTGTATAAATGTAACTGTTACCTATTATGAATTGAATAGTTAAATTACGGATTCCCATGAGAACTTTTTATCTACAAAATTAAACAATAACAACAGGAAATTAAGATAGGTATGTACCTACCACACTTTACACAAAATAGGTACCTAGTAACTTTTCTTATGAATATCTTCTGTCTTTGATACATAGTTCTTAATACGAGCCCTACATTTTATTTAATTATCCTTAACCTTACCTCTTGCAAAAAGTAAGTACTTACATAACAAAAAAAATATCCCGTTCATAACCTTGTCTCAGCGTTCCCGCTCTCCGGTAGCAAATTTGATGTTTTCTTTAGAAATTCGGCACAAATGTATGGCAATGCCGAAGGTGAAAATTGGGAATAAGAAACCCACCCAACCCACTAAATGGAGCGAGTTCAGTATTAAAGTACCTGTTTAAAAGTATCGATCAACGGAAAATAATTTAATAACCAAAAGCCTGGTTTAATGCTAGAAAACAATGCCATCTAGCAGCGAATAGCCCAAAGAAACTGGTAAAATAAAGTAAAATTGTTTTTAACATATACATACTTAACGTGCTTTGTTGACTTTAAGATATACGATCATTAATTCCAATTTAAATATAAAATAAATAAAAATAAAATAACGTTTATTATCTTTGAAATTTTTAGAAAATTATTTAGATTCGTCAAAAGTTGGTGTGACTCTACCGAGGGTTCCAAAATGCAACGAGACTGAGAAGAGCCCTCAAGAAACTCAGTTCGGCTTTTTTCCAAAATATTTCATCTTATCTTATATAATACAGAGTTATTTAGAAAGGAGCAATTCGTGTTACACCCAGGCAGCCTGGTCATCTAAGAAATCATTAATACTATAATAAGCGTTATGGCACAATTTACGTAAATATACTGTGAATACACTGTAAGGATGTTAATATGCTTAAACTTATCTCTTAATGACTCCCGAGACCCTATTCCATAGATAGTCCGGACAGCCCTCTTCTGCAACACAAAGATGCATTCAATATCGGCAGCGTTACCCCACAGTAGTATGCCATATGTCATGATACTGTGGAAGTAGCTGAAGTAGACAAGACGCGCCGTTTTAATGTCTGTAAGTTGTCGGATCTTTTTGACAGCATAGGCTGCTGAACTAAGCCTGGCCGAAATTTTCCCGATATGAGGCCCCCATTGCAATTTGCCCAGAAAGACAGTGTCATCGACTAATTCTATTATATCATCCCTAACCTTAACACTGGTTTTAACAAGTCTTACATTAGGTAAGGTGAATCTTACACATTTAGTTTTATTTTCATTTAATAATAAATTATTAGCACAAAACCAGTGGACTATCCTAGAGAGGGCAATGTTTACATCGTCAAGTTCGCGCTGTCCACGTTTAACTTTAAATATTAAAGAAGTGTCATCAGCAAACAAAACTACCTCGTGGTCGTCTCTTATGAGGTGAGGGAGATCATTAATATATACTAGAAAAAGAAAATGTCCCAAAATTTAACCCTGCGGTACCCCCATTGCTACAGGAGAACCAGGTGACTGTTTACCATTGATCACTACTTTCTGGACCCTATCACTTAAGTAAGAATTGACGAAATTCAAGGCCGTCCCCCGGATTCCGTAATGATCAAGTTTCTTAATTAAAGTCTGGTGCTGAACGCAATCGAAGGCCTTAGATAAGTCACAGAATACACCATAAGCATCATATGACTCATTCCAGGCCCTGTATATACACTCTAATAATTTAATTCCGGCATCAGTGGTGGACCGAGCACGAGTGAAACCGAATTGTTTTGTATGTAATAGTTTATTAACGTTAAAGTGATTTTGCATTTGATTAAGCATAATTTTTTAATTTTTTTTTTTAAATGTAAGTATGATAATAGAAGTTGTGAATAGTAATAGAATAGTATGGTCCAGTGCTCAGATTTGTACAATGTATCGAATAGTGTCATCTAGTGGTGAATAGCAAAACAAAATGTAATATGTCCGCCACAATAAACAGAAACCATGCCAGAAATATTATTATATGACATGTATTGTCATTTCATTGATCATTTTGTCATTGTCATTTGTCATTTACATTTCAGTCATCAAGTTTGTTTTTGTTTTTGTAGGTACCTGTTTTGTTTGATAGGTGTGTGTTATTTTTTATTGAATTTTACTGTTCAAATAAATGTTAAAATCAATTTACTTATCAAATAAATTGATAAATAAACTATATTTAAAGAACAATTTTGATCACGCCAGGCATTCATTGAATAATTTAAAACGAAATATATGTCAAATACCTAGATTATGTGTCATCGGATATAGGAATCGAGGTGTTATTATCAAACGACTGTATTGTGTTGCGGCACGTCGAAGATTACGCTCGTCGCCGTCGGTTAGTGGTTTCGTTTTATCTGCGAATATGGCAACTACGTGGTCTATGGGTCCGGGAACTTACGAAGTGCCCCTCGCCTTGTTTGCAAAAAATCGAGATCGCCTTGCAAAGAAGTTAAAAGCTGGCCAAGTTGTGGTTTTGCAAGGCGGCGAAGACACAAATCACTATGACACAGATGTACAATATTTGTTTAGACAGGTATTTATTTTTCTTTATTTTTTTTATCAATTATCAAATTTCTGCAAAATCATCCAGAGGATCCCATTGTTTATTTATTGTCAAAGTTATTATTAGGCAGGCGGGCAGGCATATATCACGCCTATATTCCCGTAGAGGTTTGCAGAGGTGCATTGCACATCCACTGCATCCCATTATTATTAGTTACAATTAATATTGTCTTAACTCTTTTATACAAAGTTTTGGACTTCAATTCAGACTTAGACTACTTAGAAGTAGTTCTTAAAATTTTGTACTCTATATTGATTCTTAATATTAAGGTTGTAAGATTAGTAGGTACTTACCTATTATTTAAATTTAATAATAATTAGTTATTAAATGACTTGCTAACTAAAACGCGAGAATGCCTTGACCAATTTGGCAATTTTTTTTTTCATAAGCTCCTATTCCACAAATGTAAAATAAAATATAATTATTTTAGGAAGCATACATCACCTGGGTCTGTGGTGTCCGTGAGCCAGGTTGCTATTTTGTCCTGGATGTGGGCACAAACAGGTCAATTCTTTTTGTACCACGCCTCCCTGAAGATTATGAAATCTGGATGGGAAAATTGTTAACTTGCACGGATTTCAAGAAAACATATGTCGTTGATGAAGTTTATTATGTGAATCAGGTATGTTTATATTTATCTAGTAAATTACTTTTTTAAATAATCATCATCATCCAGTGTATAAAATCTTATAAAGCATATTTTATGATGACACCAATGCAGTCATATTGTTTTATGACTGGTTACTGACGAATAGCCTGAGACTGAATATTAATAAAACGCTTTTAGTTGTTCTAACTACAGAGCTTCGATATGCCCATGGGTTGTGGAGGTCAGATGGCAGTCGATTCTCAGTTGGAAAAGGCTCGGAGGATGATGACAAATATTACAAAACTGAATATAGTAACTGAATTTATAAGAAGAAGATAGAAGTAAAAAGGAATCACTTCATATCATAGTCACTACGATATTAGGAATTTTGACTCCATATTCACTAGCAATGAAAATGTTCACCTAAGAGGACACAGTCTCAAGCTATGTTGTACCTTCTCACAAAACAATCCTCACAAGCACTTCATTAGCAACAGAGTGGTCAGAGCGTGGAATATGCTTCCAGAAAGTGTCATATCAGCAGAGAACACAAACCAATTTAAAAACAGACTGGACAATTACTACCAAACGCACTGAGAAAACTGATGGAGACCAAACTGGATACAGGCACTATCAGTTGTTTCAACTGCCTGCCTGATAATAAATAATAATAATAATATCTCTATATATAAAAATGGATCCCTATTTCCCTTGGTCACGACATCACCGGTGAACGGCTGGACCGATATCGCAAATTCTTTTTTTGTTGTATTCGTAATTACCAGGAGAAGGATCTTATGGAAGAAAAAACAGTTGTGCGGAGCATTAGAAAAATTGATGCGGTACGAAGTTCGCCGGGACAGCTAGTGTTATCATAAAAATAGTCCTTCACACTGTCTGTTTCGCGATAAACTCAAAAACTACTGCACCAATTTTCATGCTGCTTTCACTAATAGCGTGGCTCTTGAGAAAGGTTTTAGTATATAATCTGTCAAGCAGACAAAGCCACGGCCTTCTGCTAGTGTAGTATAAAATGGAATGTTGTATTTAAAAAAAAACATGTTACACTATGTATTGAATTTTTTTTTTCATTTATGTGGTTGTTTTTTTTTGCAGCTCCAGGATGTACTGAAAAAGCTAAACCCTAGCACATTGCTGACACTGGTATGTTACTACTGTTTCCTTAACAAAAATTCTATTTCAATTCAAAATTCCTCTTGTAGGGCAAGACTGCTTTAAATATTGCTTAAGAATATGGTTATTGCTACGAATAATGTATCCTATAGAAATGTAACTCCTATAAAGTTACCGCTGAAATCTTGGAATCACTTACGCATACTAAGAAACAGCAATAAAACAAAACACTCACACTGTCTATCGTTGAACACATGCACGCGATTGGTCGCGCCAAGGTCATGCCGGCTCGGCGCCCCGCCCGTCATAGTGGCGAAGTGGATGGTGTTATACAATAATAAGATAGCTTGTTATGTATTTATTTTTTATTGAATAAGTTTAATCAAAGTTCCATCAATAGAAAAATAATAACTGGATTGTTATTATTTTTCTATTGATTGAACTACATAGGCATACAAATTAAAATAAGTTATTTTTTTTTTCACAATTATGTACCTCGGAAAATAATTAGTTTATTTAATTTATGGCGGTTGGAATTTAATAAAGACTTCATTTGTTGGGAATATGTGACATTCAAATTATAATTTAATTTCTATGCATAATATCATCCTACTAATATAATATCATAGTAATAATATTACCTTAGAGCTTAACATACTATGAACACTGTATAAAAAATAATTTAATTTTTGAATTGCGTTCATGTTGCATAACGCTTTTCAACTTCACCAAGTACGTGTTTTTAAAATGAATATTTACTGACCGATGGAAGGTGAGTTTGGCGTTTTTCATATCCGTATGGCTTCTGCACCACTTCACAACACACGAAGGCATATTTGAAATATAACAAACGCGAAAACACAATTAAAATCAATGACTGATTGGTTCCAGCGACACAACCGTACGAAACGTGTGACAGCGGCGGACTGAATGTGTCGCGCGGTACCCTTTTGAAGCCCCGCCTTCCGCGGTCTCCATTATGTGGTGCCATTTTTTGAGCCGAATTACACTTCTATAGGATACATTATTCGTAGGGTTATTGTGAATACATAATAATATCTACTATTTATTTGTCATTTATATTACAATGCACTCAACAGTTTTCTCCTGTTAAATAGTAATTGAATTAAAAGTTTATACTAAAATCTAGGTGAAAGAGTAATAATATCAAATACCTACTTTTTAATGCTAAATATTGTTTGATTAGTTTAATACATTTGGTGGTTTTTCCTCACCAGAGTGGGCCCAATACCGATAGTGGTCTTACAGCCAAAGAGGCAGTATTCGAGGGAATTGATGAGTAAGTGTTACAATATCATCAAAAACCAGTAATGTAAAGTAAGGCCAAGACGAGTATGGTTTGATTGCGCTGTGTAAAAGTTATTAGATCTTATGGATAGTCAAACTATTAACTTTACACGTCCTAACCTAACACTGTTCCTCATCTTAGTGTGTAGCATTCTGTATGAAAGCTAGTTTTAATAGGGTTCTGTACCCAAAGGGTGAAACGGGAACCCTATTACTGAGACTCTGCTGACGGACCGTCTGTCTTGGGCTGTATCTCATGAACCGTGATAGTTAGAAAGTTGAAATTTTCAGATGATGTATTTATGTTGCTTCTATAACAACAAATACTAACAAACAGAATATAATAAATATTTAAGGGGCTCCCCATACAACAAACGTGATTTTTTTGGCGTTTTGGTATGCGAGTACGACTTGAATTTGACTGGTTTTTTTAAGTTCTCTACAACTTGGCAAATGTAAGTAGGTATGGCTTGGCGTGTAGTTATTCATGGGACTTTTTGCCTAGTGAACTACGTAATGTTTGTGAGTGAGAAAAGGTAGATAAATAGTGCCCTGCGCATCGCTTTCTCGACTTGGCGGGGGCACGACCCTGCCCCTATATAATGCACTTATCATAAACATAGACTTATTTTGCAGCAAGAACATACTAACCGACATATCTACTTTTATTTTTTAAATGTAACCATTGTCATTTACCTACTGTGTGCGTTTTTTGCTTTAAAAACAATATTTTTTAAAGTAAGTTTCACTTATGAGATGCCCAGATTTATGGTAGGTACTTATCTAGGTTATATAATTTATGTTAAAGGGGAATTTCCCATGGAAACATATCATATATATCCAAAAGGTACGCGCACACATCTTTATTCGTTCCTCCTACCTACATTATCTATATGTTATGCTTCATAAATTGTCAACAATGGCCATGCATTTTTATATTCTAATCTAATACATAATACATCTAATAATCTAATACATCTAGCGGACACCCGCGGCTCCGCCCGCTTGACAAATACCTTCCTCGAGCACCACCTTATCCATTGGTGAAACCTGCATCAAAATCCGTTGCGTAGTTTTAAAGATCTAAGCATACATACGGACGGAAGCGACTTTGTTTTATAATATGTAGTGATGATACAGACTTGCATAAATAAAAAAGTGCGACTCGGACTCGCGCACGAATGGCTACGTACAATTATCTATAAAACCTATGAGTTTTCTCCAAGGAAGTAGTACCTGCTCCAGTATTTGGGCAGCAAAAATCATATGTGTTAAATAATTATTATATTTTGTTTCTTTTTTCGTATTTGTTGTAATAGGGCAACGGAAATAAGTAGGTACCTACATCTTCAACTCTGTGAAAATATCAACTGTTTAACTATCGCGGTTCATGACATAGAGCCTGGTGACAGACGGACGGACAGCGGAGACTTAGTAATAGGATAGGTACTGTTTCACTCTTTGGGTACGGATCCCTAAAAATCGTCTCACTATTAGCTCACGCATTCGCTTTCCAGATCATTTCGAAATTCGAATTAATATTGAGAAACTTGCCTGATGTGTACTATCAAAAAGAGTCATATTTAATGTTTACGTATGATAAGATTAAGAAAACAGCAGCACTGTACTGAGCACAGTGCTCCTATATTCTTAATCTTAATTGACAAATGTATGGTGGTTTATCATAATAGCAAAATAGCTGTAGGAACTGCTATTCAATTCAATTCACTACACTTTATTGTACACAACATGTAATACATACAAAAATGAGATATCACTTCAAGAAGAGTACAAATGGCAAAAAAACAAATTCCAGACAACCTTTGGATGGATAGCGAGTTTAAGAAATTAAAAGGGGTAATGTACAACTATCACTCTAAGGGGAAAGAAGAATAAAGCTTAGTCAACAAAGAAATAAAGATAAGACTAAATAGAATCAGAAAATAACTGTGGCAATGCTGCCAGCCTTCTGGGAACATTGCCAGTCGGCGACGAGGCGGAGGAGTTCTTTGACGCCAGTATATAGTGTAGATTTTAATGTGTATAGTATAGTTTTTAGTAAGTGTAAATAGTATTTTCATCCTTTGACTATCTGTGGTATAGGTACGCAATTAAGTAGTTACTAGAGCGAAAAATCTCGTTTCTTATCTTTTTGTGTATATTTTTTAAGAATTTATGATTGCCGTCAGCTGAAGATAAATGAAGAAGATACTTTTCGCACCGAAAATAAACTAATATAGGTAATATAGAAAATAAACTAATATAGAACTTATGTAACTACAGAACTCGATATCGCCCACGGGGTTGTGAAGGTCAAGATGGCAGTCGCTTCACGGAAAATATCGAAGTTCAGCCGAATCACAGTTAGACTGGAAAGCCGACCCCAACTAAGTTGGGAAAAGGCTCGGTGAATGATGATAGAACTTATGTAACTTGTTTAGCAATAAAATGATAATCCAGCTCTTAACAGCAGATTACCACAATACCTTAACATACGCAAACGACTAGCAGATTGCTTGCAGGCCGCCTGTGGATATCGGTTTGTCAGTTTTTTGATAAGGTGAAAATTGCCTACGCAATCGAACAAAAAAGCCCACCTGAACGATCGAAACTGAGCCTTTATAGTGCTATTGTTTATGTTGTTTGTTTGTTTCAGATTCACAGTTGATAATAAAATATTGTTCCCTATCATCGCTGAACTGTAAGTATGTACTTTGTATTATCAATAATAGATGGCTAGTGGCGTACCATATCAATCAGTAGAGCGAACATTATCTATAAAATATGTTTTATTTATTTATTTATTTATTTTCAGCAGGGACACATAACAGTTACACGTTAACGTATTACTATAACATACAATTCTTAAGATTAAGTAAACGCATAACCCACTTCTATGTCCGCGAAGTAATATTATATAAATTATAAGTATCTAAAAGTAAAAACATGCGCCAAAGTACACAAATGCAAATTAAGTGAATATATTAGTCCAACATTTCCATAGCCAAGCGCTTAAACTGGGTATCTGTAAGTGCAAATACATCTAATTCCGAGTAGTGTGTGTTATAAGTTTCTACCATCCGCCGCAGAGGAACACGGGCGCCCGCGTTTGTCCTGCATCGAGCAAGATGAAACAGACGGGGCGCCCGCGCCTCGCGGGTCAAAGCTGTTCTAGGTACAGTATAACATAAATTATTCGTGATATCACTACAATCGTACTTGTTGTTACACAGCCCGTGAAGCATCATCACCATCAGTAATCTGCGTCTAGACTCCAAGCTCTGGAGGTCATAGCGCAACAATAACTGTTCGTACGGCAATATAGACCTATAGCATCTGTAGTGCATACACTTTAAAAATTTCTTTTGAACCAGTTCCAGTCTTTGTATATAAACATTATAGATAGGGCACCAGATCGGGACTGCGAATTCAAGTTGAGAGCGAACTAAAGCTTTGTAAAGGAGTAAGTAAGTGCCTGGTCTTTTAAACTCAATTGAAGACCTCGCGACGAACCCGAACATGCGAAAGGCTTTGTTAATTATATTAGTAATATGAACGTCAAAATGCAATTTTGAATCCATTTCGACCCCAAGGTCTCGAACATGGTCAACCCTATGCAGCCTAATACCCTGCAGATTATAGTCGTAAAATAATATGTTTCTATTTTTTGTAAATGTGATTACGTTACATTTTGATATGGTAAGTTGAAGTCGGTTATCACAGCAATATTGCGAGAGTCTATCAAGATCTTCCTGCAAAAACAGACAGTCGTGTATAGTTTTACAAGACTTATAAATTTTGATGTCATCCGCATACATAAGAAATTTGGTATGGATGAAACAGTTGATAATATCATTGATGAAGAGCGTGAAAAGAAGGGGTCCTAAAATCCCAGATCCCATCCAGAATCCCCAGAATCCCCAGAAGTGACGGTTAGCAAATTGGACCGGAAGCCATGAGCAGTTACACTTTGAGCCCTATTGTGAACATAAGCCATGAACCATCGCAGCAGGTTTCCACGGATGCCGTTATATGCAATTTTATCCAGAAGCAATTTGTGGTCCACCCTGTCAAAAGCCTTCCGAAAGTCAGTATAAACCACATCCACTTGCGCGCGTTCATCCATATTTTTAAAAAGAAAGTCCGTAAATACCATAAGATTAGTGTTGGTTGATCGTCGTTTCACGAATCCATGTTGTTGACGAATGATGATGTTGTGGATATGCGGGTATAGCTCACTGTGTACCAAACTCTCAAAAAGCTTAGACAGGGTGGAAAGAATGGAGATCGGACGATAATTTTGTATATTGTTCTTATCACCGCTCTTGTGAACAGGAGTGACATACGCACGTTTCCAGATATCCGGGAATGTACCCAGTGTTAGGCATTTGTTAAATATTAAATAAAGGGGCAAAACAATACCATCCACCGTCTTCCTTATAAAGATAGCCGGTATACAATCAGGGCCCGCGCCCTTATTTATATCCAATTTCTTTATCGCACTGCGTACAACATTCTCAGATAGATAAATATCTGATATGCAAACAGAATTATCCCCATATGCACTTGGTGGCTGCCAAACAGCAGGATCGAAACGTGAGGGTTCGTAGACTGATGCAAAGAAGGTTGAGAACATGTTACAGATATCCGTTTGATTACTCGAACTTACGTTGTCAAGATACATTGTAGCTGGTAGTTCTGAACTGCCTGTACGGTTGGATACATATGTCCAAAAGTGTTTAATATTGAGCGGGATGCTGTCCTCAACCGACTTCATATATCTCTCGTAACATTTCGCGGATTCCGACTTAAAGCGTTTACGGTAAAGTGAGAAGATTTCATAGTCAGATAAGTTACCATAACGTTTCCATTTTGACCATGCTCTTTCTTTGTTTCTAAAAATACGAATGACGGCCGGAGAAAACCACAACGGAAAGCGGGAGTTTTTAACGCGTGTGAGAGGGATATTGGTATTTATAATTCTATAAATACTGCTATAAAATACATCAATCGCTTGTTCAGCTGTAAGACCGTCGAGTAGGTCATTCCAGTCAATTTCCAGAATTGCTGAATTTATTAAATCGTAATTAGCTTTATGAAAGTTATGTCTAGAGACTGAGTGACGTTTCATTGCTGTAGTTTTGGTGGCGAGTGATGTTGATATCACGATGGAGGGGTGCAGCTTATCGAGGGGCACCAATGGAGCACATAGTTCACTTACACAGTTGATATTAGACATAAACAAGTCTAGCAACCGGCCCATACTGTTCCTATGCCGATTATACTGGTGAATATTGGTTATGGAAAGAAAATTACACAAGTGAGTACTTACATCATCGCCCAGTTGCGGTATAACATAATTGTAACCAGTACTATCCTGCCACGAAACTTGAGGTAAATTATAATCACCTGTTAAAAAGAACGAGTCAGTATTAGCGTCATTGATAAGTTCCAACATCGAGTCAAAGTGTGTCGCGTATACGTAGTCTATACGAGCGCTAGGTGGTATATAGACAGCACTTATTAAGTGGTGTTTGTTACGAAGCGATGACGGCAGTCGGACCGCGACGTGTTCAATGTGTGTGTGGGGGAAGCGCACCGAGACTCCAGACGGCTGAAGGGTGCGCAGAACCGCAATCAGCACCCCCCCACCGTCATCCTTTCCTGTGGCGACACGATCACGATCACACCTAAACACCATATAACGGTCGTCTATAAACTCGCCATCCGCTATGTCCGGGGATAACCACGTCTCAGTGATAATAATTATGTCGTAACAATTAGCTAAAATATTTATAGATATTGTATGCAACTTGGTTCGCAGTCCACGACAATTCTGGTAAAACACAGTTAAATTACGCCTGTCCATTGATAACAGTAACACAAGTAGGTATGTAATAAAAATAATAGTAAGAAATACTTAATAAAAACGTAAAAAAAAAGCCTGGTTCATAGTATTGCCATACAATATCAACAAGTTGTACATAACTACTGCTACGCAAATAACATAATTGTAATGAAATGCCTAATAGGCGATACTTACAGTTTAATAACAAAAAAACAGTCAAAGCAATATTCAACAATTCGTCTTTGTTGAATATTGCTTTGACTGTTTTTATGTTACGCATAAACATTGAAGTAATTTTTTTGTACCATTCCCATGTCACCCACATATTCTCACTTATACCACACTTAATTGGAGCTATGGGAATAGCAATAATACGATTAAATATAACACTTAGCACGCTATTAAGCGAACAAATATACAGTAAGAACAGTTTGTCGCTATAGTCAAGGTCAAAGAAGGTTGCCGTACAACCACCAGTTAGCACTTTAGTTTTAAAAATTACGTTGCACTTGTACATTAAGAATTTAAATGTATTACTAAGTTTAAAACAGACTGAAAAATGATAAATAACAGTACCATATAATAAAAAAGACATATTTGCATTATTTAAGTAAATGTCGGTTAATGTGAAACTTCTAGAATGCACTCTTGCTGTACAAACGACACAGAGCAATGAACATAACAGAGAATAAATTAGGTATTGAAAGTGAGCAAGGTACCCTATATGATAATTATGGTAGATACGAAATTCACTTACGTAAAATGTTAATATGTTAAACAGAAGTTTTGTAGGGTTTAATTTTTGATAAATCCTCTTCCGATCGCACAGCGAAGGCCCTCTCCGTGTCTTCAGCGCGAACAAGTACGACACCATTTTTGAGCCATACAAACCGATATCCATTTTGTTTCGCAATATCCTTTGTTTGGCGAAATAATTTTTTGGTTTGTAATGTCAAATGTTCATTTATGTACACATGCTGTGAGTTGCCGCTGATTTGCAGTTCTTCAGACGTTATACCTTTCCTGATCCGGGCAGCAGCGACCAAGGTATCTCGTAGTGTTTGGCTAGATAGCTTCACAACTATGTTTCTAGGTTTTGTAGACTTAGGATTCATGAGTGGTACTCGATGCAAAGTAATAATATCACGTGGAGATATAGGTAGCTTTACGGTAGTGGCAATTTTTTCAACAACAGACAAGATTTTCTCCACGCCGCTCAGGCAAGTTGCTTATCTCGATGTTGCAGCCACGGGACCTTTGTTCAGCTGCTTCTAACTTCTGCTCAAGAGCAGCAATACGTTCCACTGCAGCCGGAGGGCACGAGGACTTCTCTTCAAGTTTCAAAACTCGGGCAAGTAATTCCCTTGTTCTACGGTCCATGTCGTCATACTGGTCACTGAAGAACTTTATGGAAGCTTTCACACTTTCGAATTCGGAGAGCAGGATAGAAAACTTTTTATCTTGTTTTGCCAGAAAGGACTCGAACATAGACTTCATGCCCGCATAGAATTTCTCAAACTCCTCAGGGTGTTTTATTTTTCGATGCGTAATATACGAAGGGTGGGATTCCTTGTCCAAAAGATAACCATCCATGCTCGATTCGGATGACTGGGCCGGGTCCTCAACCCCGCATTTACTATCGAAAGTACGGTTCATACTAGCAGTTTTAAAATTTGAACTTAAGTCCGAATGTTTCTGTTCACTACACTACTCTGTGCACAATAGAAGAACCGGTCAAGTACCTACTCGCACAATAGCACTGGTTAACGTTGAACTAATAGCGAGAACGAGACCACCGATGTCAACTGCGGTGCACGATTGATTGATTTTAAGTCAAGGAACACTGGTGTCAAGTTTCGCGGAGATTGTGGATTGAGATAAACTATAACAAGTTAAAAATAGAGGTCTTTGACCATGCTGAGTTGATTGCAGCTGGCCCTGAGTCTCTAACTATTACCGTTCTCGATTTGACCTCGTTTTGACCTTGACCTTGAGATCAGAGGTCAAGTTCATTTTGGGGGGTTTTTACTATGCTAAGTCGATTGGCGTTTACACTGAGTCTCTAGCTCTTACCGTTCTCTAGTTGAAAGTTGTTCACGATCGCCCAGTCGACGTGAGGTCACCGTGCTGCCTCTGCAGCCACTCCTCCATGATAGGTCTCATCGCCCTGCCTCTGCAGCCACTCCTCCATGATAGGTCTCACCGCCGCGATGGTGGTGGTTCCCCACTTTGGTTGCTCAAGTCGCACCTTCCATGTCTCCATGAGATCCTGGCGGAGTTGGGACCGCTGAGCCTCGATTTCTCGAGATGCAGACCTGTGATCCCGCTCCAGCGCCTCCTTATGCCATTGGAACAGTGACGCAAGGGCTCTCGCTTCCAGGTCCCAGCGTGCGTGCAATATATGATTTACCAATCCTTACATAGCATTTTATTTACCATATTCCTATTCAAACTACTTACTGTTCATAAAATTGAAAAATCAGTCATTTGTAGAATCAGTCATTTGTAGAATCGGTCTTTTTTAGAATCTGTCTATTGTAGAATCAGTCATTTATAGAATTGTACGTTTCAAGAATTGCTCAATTATAGACCATTTAGTCATTCCGCGAATCGGTCATTCCTAGACAAAACCTATAAGAGATTTTCGTTTCGAAAACTCTAAAAACTACAGAACCCTAAAAATCTTATTACTGCTGTTTTATTTGCGCAGTGCCTGTTTACCTACTCAGTCTATAAATTCGTGACACAAAGCTGGAAAATGTAAGCGTTGACAAGAGTCTTCAAAAGTACTATTGGTATCCAATAGTGTTTTTGACAACCAGCGAGTTCGAAACCGAGACCTAAAGGATTGCCTTTGATTTTCAAGCTCCGCGTCACGACTTTTTAGACAGGTCATAGTGGTGGGTGTAGTACCTACCTACTTATTTCTAAATGTACATTTGAGTGATTCATTGTCAACTAAGCAGGGACTTGGTCTGGTCAGTTGTACCTTCGTAATTGAGTAGGTGAACTTTAATCTTGTTAAAAGATAATACCGCGTAAACATACAAAGTACCTAATACAAGTTGATATAGAAACGGCACTTGAAACTCTATTGTTTGATAATAAAGTAGGTAGGTATAGGTATGATAAATCAATCTTATAATAATATTATATAATGTTCGCATTAATTTATCGGATGCTTGTCAATTTTCCGTTTGTTTTAACGCAATGTGTTATTTTTCTCTGTGTCATTATTTATGCTCCCAGCTGTTGCAATACCTAACAATTAATTAAGATTTATACTTATATTTAAAATAGATATCGGTACATATGGACTGCAGAACAATTATATTATATCTCTATTGTTTTGCTGCACAATACGAGGGTTTAGAATGAGATTTGTTCAGGTCGGTTTGTTACCCAAATATGCGTAAACTGTTGAACAGATTTGGATGAAAACTGACACATGCATAGACAATTTCAAGAAAGGATACTTTATCCAGGGAAAGTGTCTATGTGTGTGGTAATAAGAGTTTCAAATTCCGATGGTAACGAAAGAAAAGAAAGCCTTAGGGAATGAAAAAAAAACGTCCGTTCACTACTGCTATACACATAATCGCATGATCACATTTAGATTAGCCACGGCCTCGGAATTAAAAAAAAAAGCACACAGAATAAGGAATAGTTTGGTTTAAACACACACTTGGCCGTTTGTTTTT
The DNA here is from genome assembly GCA_963556515.1 of Nudaria mundana. Lineage (NCBI taxonomy): Eukaryota > Metazoa > Arthropoda > Insecta > Lepidoptera > Erebidae > Nudaria > Nudaria mundana. The sequence goes on along the minus strand of OY748298.1, from coordinate 8,935,180 downwards.
GCTATTATAGCATGTTAATAAAATCTTGTGTGTGTGTTTTACAGTCGAGTTATCAAGACTCCAGAGGAAATTGATGTAATGCGATACGTGTGTAAAGTATCGTCCGACGCTCATAAACAGGTAAATAACTTTTTACTCCAAACGAGATGTAAACTTCTCTATACAAAGCAAGTTAGGGTGACGCTTATTATCTTTACGATTGTGAGTATTAAATGATTTGTTGTGCCACAATAACGCTCCCTACTCAGACAGCCGTATCTGTGCGCACATTTTTGACCAAAAATGGCATGACTCTTGTGCCTTATCCCCCTCACTCACCCGACCCTGCGACTTTTTTTTATATTCCCGAATGAAAAAAAAAGAAACGGAAGCATTTTTCCGGCATTACTGAAGTTAAGAAAAATATAACAACGGCGCTGTCAGGCATCACAGAAGACGAACTTAAAAAAAAATGAGCAATGTAAAAAAAAGATTGGACAAGTGTATTATGCCAGTAGAGAGTTTTTCATAGGAAATTGAAGAATTTTTGTTTAAAAATTGCATACAAAAACAAAAAAACATGTTCTGTTTTTTTGGGTACCCCTTCGTAATACCTTAAGAATTGGAACGAGTAAAATAAAATAAATCTAAACTTATAATAAATCTGTAGAAGTGAAAATTCTGTACATTGAAAATATTAAAAAAATAAATGGCAGGGGGTGTTACTAGACCGACACCGAACCCAAAAATGTGAATAATTTTTATTTGTCTGTCTGTCTGTCTGTTTGTTTGTTCAGGCATCACGCAATAACTACCGGTTCGATTACGATGAAACTTGGTATAATTATTTACTTTTTATCTCGGAAAAGTATATACAATAAAAAACAAACTTAATTTTACGGTTCGATCCCTAGACCCGATTACGGTTTGGTTTTCAATCGGTTCATAAATAAAAAAGTTATTTAGATCTTTTTTTTTATTTTTTATTCCGCGGCCTAAGGCCGCGGCCGCTCTAACGTCCGCTGCCGGGCGTCTCTGGTTACAAGCAGAACGTATTTCCAGTGGCGCCTGGCGGAGTTATGTGGATCTAAATTAACACGCAGGCGGAGCTACGGGCAACAGCTAGTAATATTTTTTTTTTGGACGTTCTCACAACGTTATCTAGCCCAAATGATGCTAATATAAGCTTGTGCTATGGGATCTAGACGACTGATAAACATACTTATATATTTCTAAATACATACATTATTATACATAGAATAGGTACACCCAAACTCCGAAACAAACATTTGTGGATTACACAAATTTGATTCGACCCGGGGATCGAACCAGAGACTTCGGAGTCGAAAGCCGAGGCACTACCGACCACGCCACCGAAGCAGTTAAAAATATTCCATGGAGGCGGAGTCGCGGTCGTCACCTAATTTATAATATTTAATAAGAGGATGTGAAAGTTTCGATTTTGCAACCGTTCATCGACAGTCGATTGACTGGACTATTCACCGTCAGAATGTTTCGTTTTTGAAAGATTCACCAACAGAACGATTCCCCTATAGACGTTTCGCCGACATGGCTCGCATTTGTGTGTTTCGACGACAGGCGTTTTCCACTATGGACTATGGATGGATTCATCGAAAAAACTTTTCGCCTATGGACGTTTCGTAAACAGAAATATGGCCAAATTAGTGATTCGACGACGAGACTTTTGAATTATGGCTTATTAATCGAGAATTAAGCCCGTCTATGTTGTACCTATTGTTAATTGTCTTAGATTAGATTAGATTATACTTTATTGTACACTAATACAAAAATACAAATGAAACAGAAACGAGAGTGATCTCTTACAGGCAACCTTTGGATGGACATAAGTAGATAGAAGTGAAGTAAACAGTGGATAGGTATTGGCATATATTATGAAAAGAAAGATGGAAAAGTTCTGAAAAGAAAAGTAATGGAATAAACTGAATATAGTAATTATAGAAGATATACCTACATAATTAGTAAAACTTAAACACTATTAAATAAAAAGAGATAATTTTATACCTTGTAGGGAATTAGGGATACATAAAAACATAGAGTGGAAAAAATAGATTACAGTAGTTAGGAGCCTGCCTTGTGGCTTTTGATAAAATATAAAATTTTAATTTAATGAATAGGGGAATCAGTATTTACTTTTTACCTGGTGTTTTTATTATGTCATTGCAAATATTTGTAAAAAAAATAAAACAAAATTTTGTAAAATTATATTCATTTATTTTAACATAATCAATCGGAAGGTACAGATACTGTACTTATAATATATAATATATAAAAAACAAGCGGGCAACAGCTAGTTAGGTACCTATATGCTAGCTATCATAAAACGATTGAATATTATAAAAATAAATATTAAAAAATAAATCAGTTATTTTTTAAGTTATTTGTAATTAAACAATGTCTTAGATTTTTGATAGCTTGATGATAAAGAATATTACAATCACAAAAAATACAAATCGTGGTAGCCAGGCGTCGGCACGAATATTATAGAATTATAGTTATAGAATTATAGTTATAGAATTATAGATTATAGTTCAACCGACCTATTCGTGCCGACGACGGATAGATTAACCTACCGGATAACAATTTTATTACAAAAGTGTAGGATACTCGTACACATGCTTACATTAAAAATCATTTTTTGAAAAAAACACTAATATATCTATAACTAGCTGACCCGGCAAACGTTGTTTTGCTTTAGGGGTGGACTACCCTTAACATTTAGGGGGATGAAAAATAGATGTTGTCCGATTCTCAGACCTACCCAATATGCACACAAAATTTCATGAGAATCGGTCAAGCCGTTTCGGAGGAGAATGGCAACGAAAACTGTGACACGAGAATTTTATATATTAGATAACAGAAAAATATATTATTTTATCAGGTGGCAAATATTATGTGCACATCCATTTAAGTATGATTTTAAGTCCATTTCATTTTTTTCAGCAAAATGTTGATTAATCCTTTCCCTATAATGATCTGTAGCTCCACGTTTCCGCTTAAACGATGGTTCTGCGGATTTTATTCTTTCAATAATGTCTTCTGTGTTCTTTTGCTCCTTTTTGAACTCTGAAATGGTTTTGAATATGTTCCACTTTTGCCGATTCAACCATGTATTCCATCTATTATGCCACGATTCAAGGGCGTTTTGTGATAAAGGGACGTATGATAATATACTATCATGTACTGACCACAGAGTTGGTGGGAATTGCGGTTGACTTCGTTTCATTGTCATTTTAGACCTAACTGATTTTGTAATTTTCATTGATCCGTTGATATATTATTTTTCATACAACATAATCATATCAATTGCTGCTTGCGGTATTATTTCCTCCTTTATTATAGCAAGGGCTTCAATTATTTCAGTTGGCTCAAGTGCGCCGATATGCCGCATCTTATGAGCAAAATCTGCATCATTGTTGTACTGCGTTGCTAGACCCGCTTGTTGGATATGCCGATATATACTCTGATTTAAATGGAAAAAGCAGAGTTTATTTAAACAACTGGGAAATACTTTTTTTTATGGCTTTCATAGCTGAAATTTCAAAGTCGGTGATGATAATGTCCGGTTTGAGATGGATATTCAATTTATTAAATCCAAAGCGTTTCGTAATTTCTAAAAAAAATGTATAAGATCTTACGGACTTATGCGAAAGCAGGCAGTACACTAGGGGAACAATTATGTGTGTGGAGTTTGGTGCGCCAACCATTGCATGTATGAAATAAATTTGACAGAAAGGACGCAGGCAACAAGCGAATGTCCCATCCATCATCCAAAAATTCGCTTCGTTCAGCAATTTTACATTTTCCTTAGTGGAAAATACTAGTACGCACTCATTATCATCCATATAGTGCCCGATTTGAAATTGTTCACCACAGTCAGTACTCATTAGTTCTTCGGGAATAACGACACTATGTATATCCATTGGAATCGATGGTAGATTTTTATTTCTTTCTATTTGAATAATTTTTCTCATAGCGTCTTTATTGGGCATATGGGGAGCACTGGTACTGGGTATCATGTGCATGCACCGCTGCATGATTTGTGCCGGCGAACCCATCGATTGCTTAGCTTTTTCTTTCAAATTAACCTTTAACTTCAATTCCACACGTTTTTCAGGGTTGTGTATAGTAAGTGCATGATCGTAATTTTGGGATAGCACAATCTGTAGGTTGTTTGTTTTAACAAGAGTTGTAACAGCCACATTACACCGCGTACTATATTTTTTCGAACAAATCCAGTAGCACTTTGTATCGCGTCTATTATTTAAGTGATAAGAAAATCCTTTATAAATGAACACATCTTTACCACGTTTTGACTTCACAATTTGACATTCTTCCATTTTAAAACCGTTTAATAATTTAAAACAAACACAAATATCAATAATGTAACAGATACAGCTCGCACTATAACCAGTGGCAGTAAAAAGTAAAGTAAAACCGATAATCATGACTACACACATGTTTGTCACATAAAATAATAGGCTACTTACAAGCGCCTACATATATATATATACCTATATACATACCTCTTTATACCCCACATTTCGGCCCTGTTACAAGAGCCGTGGTCACCGGTGGACCCGTGACTACAAATTTTTATTAAATTTTTTTTTTAATCTGAATGCAGTTTTTATTTTTACTAAAATCAATGACATGTTTCCTAAGAACAGATCTTCGCTTGTCTTATAGTTTCAGACTGTCCCACACTGACCCATATGAATGTTACATGCTGTATAAATGTAACCAATCCCACCAGGTAATGCTGTATACACAACCGGGTCTTAAAGAGTACCAATGCGAGTCCGTATTCTTGGACTACTGTTACCGTGTAGGGGGATGTCGGCACGTTTCCTACACGTGTATCTGCGGCACAGGGGACAACGGGGCGATATTGCACTACGGACACGCTGGCGCTCCTAACACGAAGATTGTTGGAGATGGTCATATGTGGTAAGTACGTGTAGATCTGTGTTTACGCGACTAGCCCTCAAAGATAGGAAATGTGTTTCGAGTTATTATAAAAAATTTGATTTTATGTGTTTATTTAATCAATAAGATACAGGTAGGAAGGTATTGTGTATCTCAATAATGCAAAATAATTAAAATTAGTAGTAAGTAAAAATAATACGCGCTCAATTTATACAGGGTAAAAAACAACTATCAAAAAAAAAGGTGGAGTGCAGGACACCAAAATAAACCCATTAAAAGACCGCATTCCATAAAAAAATTGTACCTAAAGATATCCAAGTTTTAAGATTTGTATATAGATAAGTGAGGACCCTTAAAGTCCTTATGATCCTAACTTGCCAATATAACATGTGATGAATAGTTAACTTGTAGCTTTTTAAAGTAAATATCATACAAAAAAATCACTTACATTAACCCTTTTATCCTATTGCGACAGTTTATTCGACATGGGCGGCAACTACGCCGGGTACGCGGCTGACATTACTTGCTCATTTCCCGCCAACGGAAAGTTCACTGAAGACCAGAAGCTGATATATGAGGCGGTACTGGCTGGTAGAGATGCTGTATTAAGGTAAATAAAGATATATTTCGTACACACTTTGCCATAGAATGTCTCCATGTAGTCCTATTACTCTTTGACCAGATAAATACTTGTGTTGCGTTGAATTTGCATATTCTCGGCTACCAACTTTAGTATCAGGGGGGCCCACCACCAATTCTTTTTTTTTAAACGTGGCTCGTCAAGGTAATGCTTGATTTTTCCCGCACCAAAGAACTAGTTACCCTGAACTGGTTCGCGGTGCGGGTCAAGGAAACGTTCGGTATTGCAATTGAACGTTTGGGCCTGGATTTATGCCCAGCGCCAGAGGTAACCTAAAATGCTACCAAACACGCGCTCCGCAAAAACCCAAGTCCCACCATGTCTTTAAGTTACTACTTATAATGTCACTGACTTTTTGTACCATGACGTCCTTATGAAAATTCAAAGTAACATTATATAATAATACTGCCTTAAGACATGGTGGTAGGCCCCTAGAACCTCTCATGTCTGTGAACAAGTTCAAAGTGCCATGCTGTGAACTTGTGAGATGGCATGCTAATCTTATAAACTTTACCTCATATCTAAATAAGAATTATAATATTGTGTTAATTATATTGTAGAGAAGCCAAACCTGGCGTGTTATGGTCCGATATGCATTTAACTGCAAACAGGGCCATGCTCAATCATTTGAAATCTGGGAATCTTCTTAAAGGCGATGTTGAAGATATGATCAAGGTAATAGTTAATGCATAACCCAGAAAACGTTGTAGAACCTACCAAATATTAAAAAAAAAACGGCCAAGTGCGAGTCGCGCAAAAAGGGTTGAACAAATATATTTGTTGTTATAGAGGCAACACAAATACATCATCTGAGAAAATTTAAATTTTCTTACTATGACGTTCATGAGATTACAGCCTGGAGACAGACGGACGGACTGTGAAGTCTCAGTAATAGGGTTCCCATTTTACCTTTTGGGTACGGAACCCTAAAAAAACAATATTAGCTTGTGGAATTGTTTCGAAGGAGTGCTTTATACATAATACTATGCTATTATGGGTAGGTAAATATGCCCGATAGTTCCTATTTGACATTAAGTACACAAATTTATCAAACTTTTGCTCCTTTTTTTATGAAAAACAAATCTAATATTCGTATCTAAACAACATTCAGACTTTCAGCCTTACACTTAATATATTTAGTTATATTAAAAATTTTCGAAAAAATTATTTATATTTATATATATATTTCCTCAGAACGGTATACACGGTATTCTCCAACCCCACGGGCTGGGCCACTTGCTGGGGCTAGACGTGCACGACGTGGGCGGCTACTTGCCCCACTGTCCCCCGCGCGGCGCGGGCCCGCTCGCGCGCCTGCGCACCGCGCGGCTGCTGCAGGCGGGGATGGTGCTCACTGTCGAACCTGGCTGTTATTTTATTGAGAGAGTGAGTTGTTTTACGAATGAATACGGAAACGTCACTAAAATGTTTCTTCTTCTTCCGTTTTTAAAAACGTGGCTCCATCGATGTTCATCGTTGATGTAGCCAGGTACAGGCCGGGGGGGGGGGGGGGGTAGCTGCCCCCCCCCCCCCCCCCCCCCCCCTACGAGTCTCTACTCTTTGTTATACTATTCAGCTAGAATACTCATAAACCCGTTTGTTAAGATTTTGATATAAATCTAAAAAGAAAGAATCAATAATAAAAGCAATGCGGCAATATCACGTATCAAAATGTATTGACTTCCTGATTTTTTTACGCGGGATGGGATGGCTATACGGCACTTTTTGTACGGGGCACCAATGGTCTTATTCTATTTCTTTTGTTCTTTATCTTTTTTTTTCATTTCCTTGGCCCAAGGCCGCGGCCGCTCTAACGGCCGTTGCCGGGCGTCTCTGGTTCACACGCAGAAGGTATTTCCTGTGGCGCCCGGCGGATTATGACCATCTGTGTGGTTTGGTCGGGATGAGAATCCCGCTTCGTTGGGGTAAGTTCTAGCCTGCTTCGTAAGGACGGCGGGTGGCGTCGTCGTCGGAAACCTCGCAGTGTTGACACCGGGGTGTGACCTCACGATGGATGCGAAACAGATAGCTACCGTAGCATCCATGCCCGGTAACGATCTGCGTCCCACGATACGTGAGGTGTACCATGCTGCCTCTGCAACCAGTCGTCCATAATCGGTCTCACCGCCGCGATGACGGTGGTACCCCACTTGGGTTGCTCAAGTCGCACCCTCCATGACTCATGAGATCCTGGCGGAGTTGGAACAGCTGGTCCTCGATTTCTCGAGACACAGGCCGGTGGTCCCGCTCCAGTGCCTCCTTGCGCCATTGGAACAATTCGAACAATCGCTTCCAGGTCCCATGAAGGGTCCCGGCTAGGAGCCATGCAGCCTCTCCGGAGATCGTGCGGTACCCCCGTATGGTTTTGAAGGCCAAGGTTAACAGAGTCACGTTCACCTTGACCGCCAATCTATCCGCCCATACGGGAGCCCCATTTCGGGCCATACTCCTCACAATCCCCAGTATTAATTTAAAATTGGATAGTTATATGGAAGTTTTTCAACGGTATGGGTTTAATTTAGTCTTGCCATCATCAGCCAGCGAGGAGCTCCTGGAGACTACTTCGGCTCAGTCGCCGTACTTCAGCTCAGTCGCCGGAAAATCACCGCCCTTGGACCCGACGGCATTCCGGGCCGTGCATGGGTCCTGGCCCTCGGGGAACTCGGGCCGCGAATCAGGGGGCTCTTCAGCGTATGCCTCGAAAGGGGCCAGTTTCCCAAGAAGCTTTCCTGATTTAGAAACCGGCGAAATCACCGTTCGGCTACCGGCCGATCGTGTTGTCCGCCAGTACGAAGCAGTGTCGCGGGGCGAGGTGGTGTTGGCGGTGTCTCTTGACATCGCTAATGCCTTTATAACCTTACCCTGAAGATGCCTCCCTAACGGCACTGGTCTACCACGGAGTGCCTCTCTACCGTTGTCGTATTGTCGGGGCATATTTATCCGAGAGGGCCATAATTTCCCCTAGTTGGCTCGAGCCAGCTCACATAGCATAAAACCCGACCCCAAGGATGCGGGGTATAACCCGACCACCACGCAGCAGCCACACAGGTGGCCAGATGGCCAAGCTCCGCCTGGCGCCACTGGAAATTCTTTTAATGCGTACCAGAGGCGCTCGCCAATGGACGTAGTGCTGCCGCGGTCTAGGACCGCAAATTAAAAAAACAGGATTGCTGAAAAGCAGACTTGCCATCATGTTAAATACATAAGGGGTAAAATCTGGAGTCACCCTCCCCTTTTAAGGGGGTTAAGGGGGGAGGCTCCAGGTTTTACCCCTTTAGGGGAGGCTCCCCTCCCCCGATTTATTTTAGGATTAGGTCTGCCCCCCCCCTTGATGGAATCTTGGCTACGCCCTTGAATGTCAAGGTAATGCTTGAATAGTTGATAGTCCCGCACAGAAGAACTATTTATTCCTAACTAGCTCCAGGTGCAGGACAAGAAATGTTGTTCGGTAGAGAGTGTCTGGGACCAGATTTTTGCGGAGCGCCACAGGTAACCTAAAAAGCCACCAGCCACGCGCTCAACAAAAATCGAACTCCACTCAAATGTTTAGGAGCTGTTTAAATGCTTGAGCAGCACTTAAAACTTCAATATTTCACACAAAAACGTTACTTTTGATTATCACTTATTTGAAAGACGTTACGACGCAAGTGTTTTATATCTTTATTTTTTTCCTTTACTTCTTTTTGTTCCACGCACTAGGAGATATTAGGCCCGAGTCCCTCTACGCCGGACCAGTAAATTTACTAGATCCCGAAGCTACTCATTGACTTTACTCCAGTTCGAGAGAATAGGTCGATTCAGACATGTCAGAGAAGTCTCAGTTCCGTCCAACACATTACTGGCACAGTTCAGTATCAGTGCAAGATATTCTATCATACATTTTCTATGAACATGTCAGTGTCAGTGATGATGACTGAATCGTATTTGAGACTGACACGTGTACTCACATGTCAGTGTCATAGAAAATGTATGAAATAATATTTTGCACTGATAAATCACTGATACTGAACTGTCTGAGGCTTCACTGATAGTGTGAATCGACCTTACTCAAGCGTTATGTGAATTGATTGGTCCCTTTCCATAGATTTTTCTGCCACTAGCTTTCCGGGAGATTTACTGGTCCTGTATATATCGGTCCTATCAAGATTTGAATGCAGAAAATATGCTTGTATTCCATGAACAAACATGTATTCAGTGTTTTTTGTGGGGGGACGGAGTAGCCCCAAAGAGAATTTGAAAGAATTAAGTACATATTGGTAACCGTTACGAAAAAAGTAGAATTCTTTTTAATTTATCTTTCGTGAAAAATTTATGTGAATATTTTTAGTGTATTTCGCGATTGTTTAATAAAGACAAAGTGCCACAAATTTAACTTCTCTACCAATATTGTCCATTCCATATCATAGCAGATTCAACAAGGGAATGCGAGAGTGGAATGTACAGGTGTCCAAAAAAGAAGTTAAAAGAAAAACCGTATATCTTACTTGATTTTTTTGTTATTACAGCTATTAAAAGATGCCAAGAACAATCCAGAACAATCTGGTTTCTTCAACTGGAACAAGTTGGAAGACTTCCGTAACTTTGGTGGTGTCCGTATAGAAGATGACGTCGTTATAACTGAAACGGGCGTTGAGAATCTAACATTTGTGCCAAGAACGTAAGTATTGCACAACTGGTGCGAGTTCATACATTTTCTATTTGCAATTTTATTGTTAAGTAATAGTAAAATCAGTTGTCCTCTGTCTGTTACTCCCGAAGGGGTAGGCAGAGGTATAATTTTGGTCCTCGTTTTGTTGGTCCCACGGCGTGCCTAATATTAGTATCCATTTGATGGTTAGTTTGCATTGAGTACGTTTCGAAAAAACTGAACCGATTTTGAAAAATTCTTTCTCTAAATGTAGCTACATTATCCCTATGCGCTATAGGCTACTTTATATCTTGGTAATGTGTTTCGACAAGAAGCAGTCGCTGTAATCAGCCAATTGTAGATATCCATGAACTTTTAAATTGGCCAGACCTAGAGAAGATTGAGTCATTTGGTACATATAAATAAAATATCTCAAAAAGAAATCTAAACATTTATTTTTGATTTTTTAATTTGTAACTGACAACATTTAGAATTAAGAAAATTCTATGACACCGATATATTTTTAACACAGTCAACACGTAAACTGTAATCTACACATAGAATTACAATGCACTATTATAATGTGCGAAATATAGACAAACTCCTTTTTTCTAGTAACATTTCTACGTAATATCATTGAAAAACATATACTAACATGGCTTTTAAGACTAGAAAGGACACATAACATAACAACAATTTAATGGAATATACATAGTAATACACATAGATACATACATTAAACTTCTAATAAAACAATATTGAGATCCTTTATCGTCAACCATGGAACCAATTATTTTTCTGAAAGCAGCCCTAAAGCCAACCATTCACTGAGAGGTCGACCGGATCAGTTGATTCCTGTTTTAGGATCTGACCAAATTACACACACACAATGCTACTTTGCATCCGGTCAGGTAGATCTGAAGGTAAATCGTTTCGAATTTGGTGGACTTAAGAACATGGCATTGTCGACTATTAATGAGTTCGACTGCGGGCTACTTAATGGTTGTGAGGTCAACGATTTTATAATACTATATCTTAAAGCAGACTCAAGATTGAAGCCTTATTTAACCAGAATACACACCAATTTTAACAAAGAATTACATCTATTGATCTATTGCTGAGATTTTGTGTTTTTAGGAGCTTAAAAAAAGTAACTTTACATTTCATGTCTTCTAACTTAAAAATAATAGTAGGTACCTAGTAATAGCAATCGCCTGTTTCCCCGTATATACTCGAGACTTACGATTACAATATAATCTTTTTCTTTACAATGTACACTGCCCTGATTAGTCCATCCGTCGTACTGGTGGCCTACCACCATCTTCTACTTTTTTTAAAACGTGGATCCATCAATATTCATCGATGATTTCGCCAATGTCAAGGTAATGCTTGATTAGTGGATAGTCCCGCACAGAAGAACTAGTTATTCCATATATATAGCTCCAGGTACAGGACAAAAAACGATGTGAGTGTCTGGAACCCGATTTTTGTAACCTAAAAGTTACCAGCCATGAGCTCAGCAAAAATCAATCTCCCTACTTTGACTATTTGTAGGAAGTCATGATAAGAAAAGTCAAAGTGACATTAAAATAATACTGCTATACGAAGTGGTGGTAGGCCCCCTGTTTTCTTTTCTATCTATCCAAAGATTTATAAGAATAAATATTTTTAAGTATATTTTTGGACGACATTCTCACACAAATCTAGCCCAAACTAAGCTATAAAGCTTGGGATCTAGAACAGCTGATAAACATACTTATATATTTCTAAATATATACCTAGTAAACACCCAAACTCCGAAACAAACATTTGTGGATCACACAAATATTTGATTCGACCCAGGAATCGAACCCGAGACTCCGGAGTCGAAAGCCGATGCCCTACTGACCACGCCACCGAAGCAGTGTCAAATAGTTATTATTATTATAGTAATGTTGCATAAATATTATAACTACATAGACATGGATTTTAATTTAATAACTATATTTTCCTTTTAACAGTGTGGCAGAAATAGAAAAGCATATGGCAGACGGAGCTAACTTTAGAAATAAGTAATTGTTTGTATGAAAATATATTAATGTAATAATTATCTAACCGAGATCACATCTGTATATTGTATATCTGTATATTGTAAGTAAAAATAAATATATTGTATAATATACGTTTTTTATTATTTACTTTACATTCTTACGACAACACTAAGCATGCATATTTTTTTAAATATTTTTTTATATTTTCACACTACATCTAGCCCAAACTAAGCTATAAGCTTGTACTATGGGATCTAGAAATATTCTCTATCTCTAAATACATCCTACTAATATTATAAACGCGAAAGTTTGTGAGTATGTATGAATGTATGTATGTATGGATGGGTGGATGTTTGTTACTCTAACTACTGAATGGATTTTAATGAAACTTTACAACAATATAGCTTATACATCAGAATAACACATAGGCTACAATTTATAAAGATATTGTGTGAATTGTTCACAATATGACGCGGCGCGACGGGAACGGGAAAAAATTCAAAATTCATTAAAGTCGTACTTTAAAGATAGTTATTATAAAAAGTTATTATAAAGAAAGTTAAATTAGATTTTTGAACATTGGCCTATCCATCTATGAAAAAGCCTTTTTTGCCCGAGTTTACTACCAATCTTACTGCTAGTAGTAACACCGGTAATTGAATTACCCTACTTACTACTAAAGTTGAAAGTTAGAACAGTAATAAATAATTGCCAGTGTTACCTTATACTTTTAATTAGAAAAACAAAAAAAAAAAACATATGAACATCGCGAAACATAAACAAAAGAAAATCGGGAAAACAAAAGAAATAGAACAAAAGAATTGCCAGTACCAAATTAATGAAAAATTGCCAGTGTTACAAGCTTTTATTTTCAATTACAAAAATAAACTAAATATTCTTACAACGTTTGGTCTTGTGGACGTTAAAAAAGGTTAGATATTAAGAAGAATGAAGAACCAACATGAAACCTTTTTTGTCATCTGACATAAACTTAAGGAGAAATAAACATTCATGTCATTTTGTTTATCTCACTTGAACAAATAAATTAATAGGCAATTGAATTTATTTTACAATGAGCGAAACAAGTGATACCGATGTTAAATTTATATCACGAAAAGGAGGTAAATTGTTACTTTGTGACGGTTATCAATATTATAAACTAAAAGAATATAAAAGCGGGAGCGTCATATTAGAGATGCTCTTTTTATTTCAAGAAATTAAAATGCTCTGGAAGTTTAACGCTACAAGTAAGTGCGCTTATGTGCATGTGTATTTTTTAAATAAAGGTTTTAATTTTCGGAATATTTACTATGTCGTTTTTATCAATATTGAGTATCCGATATTTTGGCGCTGTTGCAAGCGGTCATGATCATTATCAATGGTAACTATCCCGATAATTACACTACTTAACCATGTTCTAACAATTTTACTAAATTAACTATTTCGGGACTTAAACGCGTAATTTACCTTGTTTGGCCTGACGTTTCGACCGAGTTACATCGGGCCGTGGCTCACACTGTCTATCGCAAACCCACACACACAGACCGATATCTGCATGCCTCTTCACACCACTATCCTCGTCATCTGTCCTCCGTTGTCACTTCGTTGGTAAACAGAGCCCATGATCTCTGTGACGCAGAACACCTGGAGCAAGAACTGCACCATGTCAACGCAGTTCTGAATAATAACGGGTACAGAACGAAGAGTGCATGCCGAAAACGAAAGAAGAGGGAAAAAGCGCCAGACGTAAGCAGACAGCCAGCTTTCCTGCCGTATATCAGGAGTATAACAGATAAAATCGCTGACAGATTGAAAAAACTGTCGATATAAACAGTTCTCAAGCCTGTTAACAAAATAACAACGTGTTTGCGGTCCCCAAAAGACAAAGTACCTTTTCAATCGCCAGGGGTTTATAAAATTGATTGCAGCTGTGGTAGTTCATACATCGGCCAGACTAAGCGACCTATTGTAGAACGAGTCAAGGACCACATAGCTGCAGTCAAAAACCTACAGACTCAAAAGTCAGCGGTTGCCGAGCATCTGTTACAGGGAGACCCTAACCACTGGATTGAGTTTCATCGCCTGAAAGTCCTATCAACCGAACGTCACTATTACGTACCTAAGGTTGGTACGTGAAGCTGTTGAGATTAAAAAACACAAAAATTTCAACCGGGAAGATGGATACCGACTGCCTTCATCGTGGGACCCTGTAATTGATAAAACAAAGAACCGGAAAGTGCAACCGGAGTCTGCCCGGGCGGACGTCGTGAGTGTAGTGTGCAGGGACTTTAACAACGCACCGCAGAAATATCAAGACCCGGTGAGGGTAGATGGAGAATCTGCCCGCGCCTCACGCTATCGACGCCGCAAGCTCCAGTCAGCCTGTGACCACGGCCCGATGTAACTCGGTCGAAACGTCAGGCCAAACAAGGTAAATTACGCGTTTAAAGAAATAGTTAATTTAGTATAATGAGCTCGGAACGCGTATGTTAAAAAAAAATATGTGCTAACAAGTTTCTCTTTTGAATTATAGGGTAACGATATAATTAAAAAAAACCGCATGTATGCCAAGCGGACTATGAGAAGAACAAAATTGCTGTTTCATTATCGAAATTGAGGAAAACAGTTGCTAAAAGTGATAAACCTATACCAAAGCTATATAACGAAAGATTTAAAAGGTTTATTCTTAAAGAGGGTCATAATTCGGCTCGGAATTTCCCACCTTTTACTCATCTACAAAATTCGCTTTATACAACTCGCAATAAGTCTTTATAGGTCACCAAAACAGTTTTCATGAACTTAGAAGAAGTAGAAGTACCTGCACAGTTTCATTCCATTATTTTCGCTGATTACTTTTATTAAGGAGACCGTATGCTCTTGTTTTGTACCCCAGAAGCAAGACAAATATTAGCCACCATAACCGATTTTTTTTTGTAGACGCAACCGTTAAGGCATGTCTGACACTATTTAAAGAACTGGTCAGCATGGTGAATACGGAAGTTCAACAGAAACGACTAGAGTAATATCTCTTATATTTGCTCTATTGAGCAACAAGTCGCAATCAGCCTATGAAACTATATGTACAACATCATTAAGTTACAGCTGCCGCAATTCAGACCAAACATGTTTCACTGCGACTTTGAGATTGCGAATATTAACGCTTTGTTAAAAATATTTCCAGGCATCAAAATAAGATGTGGAGAAAAGCAGAATCTTTGTTGGGAAAATCGAGATGCAGAGGAGAAAATAGCATTGTTTTATTGTGCTCCGTATTACCACTCCTGCCTAGAGAAATGCTCGAGGAAGGTTGGTCGTACATAAAAACAGAAAGTGAACATCTTTCTGTTGAAAAGTTTATAAAATACATTCAATACACTTGGATTAAAGATAAATATTTAAATTTGCTCAGTGTTTTTGGCATGAGACAGAGAACAAATAATGTTCTAGAGGGCTATCATGCCAAATTAAATAAAATATTAAATAAAAACAACAAAACATTATTGCGTCTTCTTAACGCTATCAATGATGATTGTCTTGTTAAAATTGTAACTCAGCCGTTTAACAAACGAAGAAATCGTGATATTGTAAATGACGACAATATCCGACACATTCAGATGCAATTGTTGAATAGTGAAATCTCAGAAGGCCACGCCCTCGACAAATTACGGTGATTTTCCTGATGTTTTTGTTTAATTTTGTTATTTTTTTGATAACATAAGCATAATAGTTGCATTTTTTTTAAATATAAATTAGCTATATTTTGTTTGTTTTTGTAAAAAGCTTGTAACACTGACAATTCTTTTCTTCAATTTCTTTTGTTTTCCCGATTTTCTTGTTTTCCCGATTATCCAGTTTTCCAGATTTTCTTTTGTTTTCCCGATTTTCTTTTGTTTATATTTTGCGATGTTCATTAGTTTTTTTTTGTTTTTCTAATTAAATATTGGATAGAAACAGGCGTTACTTGGCGAAAATCCATGACAAAACAATGGTAAGTAAAAATTTTTTTAAAAAAAAAACTTTTTAGCATTAATTAATAGCATTAATTTTTCGCAGAATCAAAAGGACAACAAAACGTCGACAATTGTTTCGCCTCTAAACGAGGCATTATCAAGACTGTCTCAGAGAGAACAGCCTGTTCTCTCTGAGACAGTCTTGATAATGCCTCGTTTAGAGGCGAAACAATTGTCGACGTTTTGTTGTCCTTTTGATTCTGCGAAAAATTAATGCTATTAATTAATGCTAAAAAGTTTTTTTTTAAAAAAATTTTTACTTACCATTGTTTTCTAATTAAAATTAAAAGGTAACACTGGCAATATTTTATTACTGTTGTAACAACTTTCGTAGTAAGTAGGGTAATTCAATTACCGGTGTTACTACTAGTAGTAAGATTGGTAGTAAACTCGGGCAAAAAAGGTGAAAAAGTAGTAGTAGTAGACATGTACATGCCTTATATTACAAAATGCAAAATCAGCAAAACAAGAAATGTTTAAGATGTTTTATCATCGAGTTCATATTTTATGTCCAAACATAATACCTAATATACTATAATACTGAAATTTGCTTCGATCTTCACACAATACAAATGAAACAAGATATTTTTCTGTTCTGTTGTTAAATATTCTAATAAAAAAATTATGTACTTATTAATATCTATACTATTATATAATTGTAAAGTGGTCGTGTCTGTACATTGGAGATATTTGAAAAAAAATACTTGGGTTATGTTATGTTAACGATACTAATTTCCTGTTTGTCTGTTTGTTCGCGATGGACGCAGAAACTACTGAACGGATTTTAATGCGGTTTTTTTTGTTAGACAGGGCTTGGTCAGACTTAAAATCTTACGTTTGTTTCATCGCAATCGGTTGATTAGAACCGGAGATGTGACCAAAAATATAATAAACTGAATTTAACGGAGATATATAGATGTCACTTTTTATTATTATTGGTCAATTTATGATGGTATGTTTGGTCGCGATAACCGACATCCACGCGGGCGGAGCCGCGGGCAATAGCTAGTTATTTATATATTAAATGATTTTCAGGCGCTAAGCATTATATTGATATTAAACAAAATCAGTTTTGATTTCCATAACATTTGCATAATCAAAAGAAACAAATAAATAAATAAATTTTGGACATTCTCACACTACGTCATCTAGCCCAAACTAAGCTATAAACTTGTGCTATGGAATCTAGACAACTGATAAACATACTTGTATATTTCTAAATACATACATAATATACATAGATAACACCCAAATTCCGAAACAAACATTTGTGGATCACACAAATATTTGATTCGACCCGGGGATCGAACCCGAGACTCCGGAGGCGTAAGCCGATGCACTACCGACCACGCCACCGAAGCAGTCAAACAAACATGGGGGAGGACTCGAGCTTTAAGAGACGGTCAAACTCATCCTTCACATGCGACGTACACCACGCATTATGACATCTGAACCGGATCTGGCCTATACAATCTGTATGCTAACGAACACACTGGTCCTTCACCACGCTGTCTTACGCGTCACCGCGCCAGACTCGCGTGTTCCCATGCTTTCCCACGCGTACGACGCTGTCACACACGTGTAAAGTGTCATAGCGCATAAGATAGTCGCAGACACCACGTTTCACAAAAACTAGGTACTTATGTTGTGGAAAAACTACACGGTCCTGGAGATATTTGAGGAGTTTGTTGTGCCTTCATTGTTTTAGGATTATCATAAAGTTACTAGTGATAAGGTTCGCAAATTACTTAAAATATCATATCATATACGTCGTATATGGTATGTAGGATTGTAGGTACTAGATTAAATAACCGCTTATTGATAACCTTGAAATAAAATATCCATTTAAAAATAATTATCTTTGAATCCATATCCATAATCCATATACCTTACAAATTTTTGAATAGTCGGTGGCAAAGGTAACCCGCTAACTGCCTCTACAAATAATTTAGTTCTGAACTTTTTGACAGAGCTGCTCCAATATTTAGTCATACGTCGATAATGACTGCGAATAGAGCATCGACTGAGATGTTTTAGACTTGGCACCATACGTTCCAGTGATTCAGGTGGTGTACCATTCAAACGCCAATCAACCATTGATAATAGTTGATTTAGTATCTGGAAAAAAACAGGTACAGTTAGTAAAAGTTCATTAAATAGAGCCAACTATTTTGTATGGATCTGTTGGCGCACCAGCGTACCTTACAACGCGCGGCCGGCGAAACGGAACGTTGTTAGCTGGCCCGGCCACCTTTCTTACTTCCTACGATTTAATACACATAAAACCTTGTTATAGAACACCACCTGTCTTTGTAGCATCTTTTTAATTTTTTTTTTTTAATCAAATTTTTTAAGGAGGCTTTCGACTAGTCTAGCCAGTCATGGCAGCCTCATAGTATCACTCCTACGTTTACACCACCTTAAACCTTAGAGCTTACTATTGACCACTACGCCGCTTAAAAGATATAATACAGAATGTGAACAGTTTTCGGGCCTTCCTGGTTGCGGGATTAGCTAGAATGCAATTCAGCTCTGGTCCATACGGCATACCGCATACCGACTACCTCGGTGGCACAATGGTACTATGTACGGACTGCCACGCTCGAGATCTCGGGTTCGATTCCCGGGTCTGGTGGATAATGTATAACGCTCTTTAGAATTTTACCCAGATAATTATCCCAGAGTCTGGAACTTGTGCCCGGTAAATGGCAATAGGCTCGCCCCCTATTACTTGGGACCTAACATAGCTGGCGAGATGTGGGTGTGTTTGCACACCTCTGCCTACCCCTTCGGGTAAAAAGGCGTGATGCTATGTATGTATGTTTGTATTTAATTTTGTACCACCAAACCTCAAGAACAGATCTCTTTGGTGAATATTTTTTTAAACTACCACTTTAACGTCCATTGCCGTATGTCTAGTCATAAGCAACCATTAAAAAACCGGCCAAGTGCAAGTCGGACCGCACACAAAGGTTCCGTACCAAAACGGCAAAAAGATCACATTTGTTGTACGGGATCCCCCTTAGATATTTATTATATTCTGTTTTTTAGTATTTGTTTTTATAGAGGCACCATAAATACATCATCTCTGAAAATTTCAACTTTCTAACTATCATGGTTAACGAGATACAGACTGGTGACAGACAGACGGACAGCGGAGTCTTAGTAATAGGGTTCCCGTTTTACCCTTTAAGTACAGAACCCTAAAAACATAGAACTCGTCATATCTAAAACTAGTTGATCGCCGCAGCTCCGCCCGCGTGATTTATTTTACTCGTTCCCGGTTACCGTGGGAACACATTGCCGGGATGAAAAGTAGCCTATATTACTCAGGCTGAATGTAGCTTTCCAATGGTGAATTTTTGAAATCGGCACAGTAGTTTTTGAGTTTATTTATTACAAACATACACACAAAAATACATATCTTTCCTCTATAATAGTAGTATAGATTGAGGATGGTAAAAAAACTGATTATTAAAAAGTAGGTACTTTTGTACAGTTAAGTAGTAGGTTAATCTCACAAGCAAATAATATCGGAATTCACGGTTCCAACCAGATAATAGCGAAAGATATTTCCAAAAAAAATTGAAGATTTTAAATCAATTAATTTTACAATATGAATTGCAACTAAGTTGGGCGACCTCTATAATAATGAGTACTTACTTCTTCAGGCATTAAGCCAAGAAGGTTCTTTTTGACAGCATACACCAGATATTTGTCAGCTTCATTGAATACACTCAATGTCATCAGTACAGGAGCTGATTTTGGGTATATCTCCAATGCAGTGCGGAATGGCTCAGGTACAAAAACTGCACCCTTGTAGGTTTGCTCAGCGCTACAGCAATCTACGTCACATCCATGTTCTAAAAATATTCTCAATAACTGCAACAGAAAGAAGTTTGTTGAGTCATATTCATCAGATTATAGCAGGTATGACAATTATCCATAATTTTTAGTCATCAGAGCCTGGTCCCAAACCAACTTCAACCACAAGTGGTGATTTGCCAATCAATGCGTTGGTGGTGGGCAAATATAAAAATCCTGGTTTATAGTGCCAATAAAGTAACCTAAAGTGTAGTAAAATAAAGGTAAAAAGTGTGTACCTATGTATACCTGAGATTTGGACCTCACAAATCTTTTTGGAGCTACATACCAATCATACAACCTATATCTATAATAATGTAATCAGAAATCAAAATGATATAATGTAACTGTAATCACCTCTATAAAACCTGTATGCAGTTCTTCATCAACAGAGTAAATATATTGCGCATACACAAGTGGTGGACATTCAGTTGCATGCAAAGAGTTTACATGCACCCCTTTCATCAGAAATAAATACAGGAATTGTCGGAACTTTTCAATTGAAGTCCTGTATAAGTAGGTTGATATTTCCAGGAAATTGTTCAGCGGTGCATGGGTGAGGTATATATTGTGACTCGGAATTTCTCTATCTATATTAAATGGTATGTCCACATTGTAGAACTCCGGTCCCAAATCACTGCACAGTAAAGTTTCAATCACATCAAATTGAAAATTGTGTGGCTTGCAAGCATTTATAACTAATTGTTTATCTAATTTCTCTCGATCAGTTGTAGCTAAAAGCTTATTTAAAATATCTGCATTTGAATATGCCAAATCAATAGGCAATTCACCATAGTCATTCTTTATATTAGGGTCTGCACCATGTTCCAACAAGAAGTTAACTATCTCAATATTGGTAGCCTGAACTGCAAAATGTAAAGCTGTGCATCCTGAATGTGTTTGCTGATTGATGTCATAAATAAATGGATATAAACTCTCAACATTTGGGAAGTAGCCCTTACAACATGCTAAGTGAAATGGTGTGAACCCTTGAGGAGTATTCATAATATCGGCATCTGCACCAGCATACAGTAATGTAAGTAAAGCTTCATGCTCCCCTGCTAGTACAGCTTCATGCAAAGGGGTATCATCATCAAAATCTTGTACATCAAGCATTGCACCGTATTCTATCAATAATTCAATTAAATTGACATTCCCGTGGCTACAAGCAATGTGTAGAGGGGTCACTCCTTCTGTGCTGCCATAGTTAGCAATATCTTCAACTGAATCTAGTAATGCTCTTATAGTGATAAGTGAACAATTATTTTTACAGGCAAGATAGAGTGCTGTATGACCTTCGTGAGTCTCAGCCGCTGCTCTTATTTCAGGGGCATTTAGTATCAACATTAAGCTTTCATAGCCATCGGAGTAAGCAGCTTCATGGAGACATGTCCAACCGCGGTTATCAACAATATTTGGATTTAATGTATTCAACAATCGCGATACATTTTCGGTGTCGTTGCTTCGTGCGGCAAGATTAAGGGCATTGGATGTAGCAGGGTTTTGGGCACTGAAATCCATTTTATTTAGTTTTCCCTTGCCCTTCTTTTCAATTCTGATATATATGTATATAAATCATAAACTACCGTAACTGCAATGCTAATGTCACTACAAAATGTCGGAAATATTTTACGAAGAACACTAAAAAGAAAAGAAATATAGTAATATATTAGCAATTTCATTTAGACGGATAGAATCATTATTAATAGTTCAATTGAAAAGACAACATGTAGAGTTAAGAGTTAAGGGCTGAAAACTCAAGATTCAATGGATAGTGTCTGGTTTTCATGTTTTAGTTTAGGCAACGATATAATTATAATCACTAGAATGTATGTATGTAACGTTCACTCAATTTCAATAAGATTTTCAACAAGTAGGTAGGTGTACCTACATAGTAAGATCTTAATCAATATTCAGTAAGTTGACATAATATGTTTAAAGGTTAAAGGTTGACGTTTTTTTAATAGACCATTTGGCCATTTGCCTATTTAAGGGATAGGCGAGAGTCCTAAGACCATACTGCCTTTAAGGTTGACAGCATGAAATACACGTACGGTATACTTGCGCAAACCTAGTACAAAATTGGTTTGGGAAAATAATCCTCAGTGACGTGAATAATACCTATATAACGACGGTATATTCAAAGGGACGACGTTCTTCTGCTTTAACTTTAACTCCCGCCAACCCGCAGCTTGGGGTAGGACACCAGCAGCGCGGTGGGATGATCTCGTCATATGAAACTTTTTTTTTTTTATATTGGGTTCGCCAAATTGACGCCGCCCGCCTGGTGGTAAGTCGTGACGACGTCTAGCGATTGTGGGCCACTCTCACAGTACATAATACTATAGAGAGTGGCCCTCAACTTGACGACCTATTGATGCGCCTCTTCACGCTCCGCGTAAAGAACCCAGGATTATATGTGGGAAGAAACACGTGCACAGGCAGGGCGTTTCAGGCCACTATCGTTCGGCAGAGAAACGAACGTTTAAAACATTCGGTTCTCGCGAACATGCTATCCACTGTGTGGGAGTGGCATCTCTGCCCGGCACGCGTTGTTCGGGATCGGAAGGAAGAGGGTGGGATCAGATTGAAGAGCTCTTCAGAACACTCGCCGTGGTAAATACGGTAGAATGCGGCCAAGGAAGCTATTGTTTCGCGCTGAGCTAGCGGCTCAATGCTTCCCGTTACCTCCGGACAACCTATAATACGGATAGCCCGTCGCTGCATAGCGTCGAGAGCGTCC